>JAJEKB010017936.1:52420-67271 GCA_022393335.1 Macrotrachela quadricornifera
TTTGACCTAACGCTCAAAAATGTACTTTTGACCTTTGACCTTTGACCCTGACACAAACAAACACACAAACACACAAACTATTTTTTTTCATATGACCCTCTCTACAGTCGAGGGAATATACTGACTTCGCTCAAAACAAAACGGTGAATGAGTAGTCGACAGAAACCCAACTGAAAGACTTGAAATCCGTATTTTGGATTTCTCAATGGGAAGAGTGTCTAATTAATTAATTAGTTTAATTAGAATAGGAATCTATGAGGGAGAGCTATTATCTAGGCATAGAATAGGGGTGGCACTTTAACTTTAAAAATATGATGAAATCAGATTGAGTAAAGATATTAGTGCACCTTTCACAGTACAGAATGCTAACATTATAAATGTACTCAATAACCTTTTGAAAGCTATATTGAGAAATAAAAAAATTTTTTGGCCCTTCCTCTCAATGAGGTTTTTAATCGACTTGAAACCCATTATAAATGTACTCAATAACCTTTTGAGAGGTCCATTGAAAAACTCTGTCAATACATCAACTTTAACTTTGACTTTATTAAAGATAAAGTTCTAAAGTGCAGTTCTTTAACTTAAACATTTAAAGTTTACTGTACCACTTTAAACTTTAATTTTAAAGTAAAGTTAAAAAGCCACCCCTAGCATAGAACTAAGTAAGGGAGATGAGGCTGACGAGAGAAGAAAGAAATCTTTAGTAGGACTTACCTGTTTAAACAGTTGGAAAAATAGTTGAAATGGAAAAAAAATACTCCTATATATAAAGTGACTTCTGTCAAAACAAAACGGTGAATGAGTAGTTGACCGAAATTCTGCTGAAAGGCTTTAAATCCTTATTATGGATTGTTTAGTAGGAAGAGTGTCTAATTATTTAATTGTATGAATTACACAGTATAGATATGTGGTTTTTTATTAGTTTGTTTTGAATATAGTTTCGTCGTAGAGATAAGTATGCAAGCAATATGGAGGGAATACCACGATTCATTTTTTCGGGTTTCATTTTGTAGAGAGGATTTTTTTTATTTCGTGAAGATTTACTGAGAGATGTTAGCAGCATCAGTATTTCAACGCATCGTCATTCTTACCCTCATTCTCGGTAAGCCATCGCCCTCATCGCCACTAGGCTCTCGCGCTTACGAATTGTGAGAGATTTATTTCAAAATGTGTGAGGATTTATTGAAAACTTGCAAAACAATAGATCTCGGTAGCTGCTGTTGATGTAGTAGCAATAGCAAACTGCACGGAACTTTGTCAATTGGATATTTTTTTACCGAATAGACAGTTTGTGGATTAGAATTTGAAAAAATCTCTTATCAACACATTATGAATCTTCTTAAAGAGACTAGCTCTCATTAAAGTATTGTTAGTCTTCCAAATGTATAATACACCCTTTTTTGTTTCTAATGATGAGGAGTATGATGCGTGTTTCAAAATGTATCATCTGTCCGACCTTTTATTTTATCCTTGTCAGTAATGATGTGTCTGAAGCGTGAATAATCGATCAGTAGGATACACATTATTTTACATATTTATATAAGTATTGATGTCATGATTAGAGTCTGCATGGCCGATATTTTTGGTCAGTGTGGGATTTTTCAAAATTTGTTCGATAGAATCTAAAGATAATGGATAAATATTGTTTTTTCTATCATTATGATTTGATTAAAATCACACTACAGAATTCATTTATAGTGCACATCTAGTTTGCACTATAGATGATTAGGATTTAGTTTTAAATCGAAAACAACAGAAATAAATTCAATTAATTATAAACATGCACTGCGAATAATTTTTCAAATTATTGAAATTTAATATTAGCGCAATTGATTATTCTTAAAATTGGCTTTGACCGCTTATTACTGTATTTCAATATTTCAACAAAGTTCGTCATCAGATAAAACTTGTGAGTTAAATCTATTTATCGCTCCACTTCAAGAGACTACTCTTTTGTTTTTCTGTTGTTCTTTGTGTATGTAAGTTTACACAAATACAGTAAAAACAAATTCTGTCAGAATAATCTCTACTATCAACAAAAAACATCGATTGATCAACTAGAAGCTATCATTATAGTGTGCGTCAGGACAGAGCAATATATAAACTTGCACGCTAATATTGAAATCCAGTTCATAGATTCCAGTACTTGGAACGATTTTAATCAAGAGGGAAACAGCGGATTTTTGAGACTGCCAAACCTTCCGAAATCCATGAAAAATCCTTGAAACCCAGGAAGTCCAAAGAAAATTCTGAAAATACAATTGCAATCCCAGAAATCCAACATAAGTTTTGGGTTTCAAATGGTTTTTCTGGTTTTCAAGACCCCAAAATCCACCATTTTCTCCTTGAAAATGAGGCATTGAAATCCAAGCAAAATCCAGAAAATCGTATAAAAATCCTTGGAATCCTTGAAAATTCGTTAAATACGAAATCTACCGTTGTTCCCTTGTCGTTACCGATCAGGAAACCATGGGATATGACTCGTGTCCTGTCATCCGTGAACGGTTAACAGATCCGTCATCGAGAACCGTCCCGGAAATGACAATCATACCCGAACATCGTATCCGGAGCCGGGAATGATTCGGAAATAGCTGGAAACGGGGTCCGGAAACGATGACGGAATCCTGTTTCGGGAATGCGTCGGAATTTCATGGGATCCGACCGGTTCCTGCCGTACGTCTTTGACATGGGTGATCGAATATGAAAAACAGTACAGTTCCGATGTAGACCCTGTTGTTCTCCATCAGGAAAGCCAAACAGTCGAAGATATAATAGGCTTTAAAGTGATAACTTTTTTACTGAATGAACGTAAAAGGTATACGATGATGTCAGTGAACGATTTGCTACCAAAAGAAATAACCGTTGCATAGCCAAATCGATATATGGACGTGAAATTGCCAACACACCAGTTGCTCATTGTATCGTAGACGAGAAGAAACCTGATCAATCGATGACATTTGAGTCAAAATGAGGTGCAAGATCTTTTTTTTACTTGTTCAATATGGTTCCTTGAGAACATTCCATTTACAATGGCCACACCAACACATCGAAGATATTTTAATATTTCATCTTCAACCGTTGCTAGGATACGTGTGATACTTACTGTTATAGTAGACATTTTACAAATGAAAAGAAAAACGAAGTTTATCAGTGTTTTTTCTCTTCTGAGTCCTGCTTATGAATCAGCGAATGAAATTCACATTATACTTTGTAGGACTAAGTTGAATATACCCTAAAAGAATTTGATTCATGTAAGCTCGCTAGAAATCAAGAGTGTCTATACAATCAAAGTCACTTGTCGATATGAATGGTCTTATTACGTTTGAAAAGTGTCAGATCCATCCGAAACAATTTTACGCTTGATATTAAGTCAAATACGTCGCAAAAAAGACTTTCGGTCAATCGTATTAAGTGTGAAAAAATTAGCTTCATCAGGCTTCTTTGTTTCATTACTTTTTCGTGAACGTCATTAACTACCTTGTAACAATGAAATTCACAGATAGAGATAAACAAAGGATATAGATTTAGCGTATTGACAGAAGAACACATCTCAATACACGAGAGAACGATATCAGAGAGTGAAGTGCAAGAAAGAGAATATGGGAAAGACGACACCTGTTATAGTGTTACAAGCGCACAAATACAAGAAAGTTTTTTTTATGCGTCTTAGTACTTTTTTCAGAGGCCTCATTCCCTCCTCATTGGCAATAAATCGTAGATGCAACTATTCACAAGGTCGAATGAAACGAATGGCAATTGGTTACGCAAACATTTGATCACATCATCGGCCTTATAAGAAAAGATTAAGTGATTTCAATGATGAATTTAATACCATATGGACTGAATAAAGAGGGTCACCAGCAAAGCCGGTTATATAACCGATTATGAGGTATAAAAACCGGTAACAGCGACAAGTCTACCAGTACATCAACAGAAATAGTTTTAAGGTAACTTACTAATATTGAGGTTTTATATGCTTTTCTCTCGCGTATTTTTAGACAATTTCATATCGATACTCCTTCATTTCAAGACTCTACTATGAACTACATCGTTGGTAAGTGAACGAAAATTTCGATGATTTTAAATGTATGTGGTGCTTGAGTATGGCTTGCTGAAATTAAATAGCATACAATTCTTTCATATGTTGAAACACTGATCCATATAATATTCATCTTGTCTTTTAGTCCTGATTATCGCAGCTCTCATGCTCTCTTGTACATCGGCTGATCAACAGCGATGCAATGATCAATCGGATTGTTCTACTGCTGAACAATGTCGCTCTGGCTATTGTTGTCGGCTATCTGGCACCTGTGCTGTGGATAATCATAACTGTTGCAATGGATGCAACCCCAAGAGTGGTTTGACAAGTTTGGGAACTTGTTTCTAATCGACCGATGATAACGAGAGTCCACATCCAAATTTATCATTCTTTTTTTCTTTCATTCATTCACTTGTATTGGTAAATGAACAGTATAAGGATTAATAAAAGATGAAATGACACAAGAAAAGGACACTAGTGGATTGGTCACGGAATAATCTTTTGACAACTTGTACATAGTTTCGGATCTATTGGTACTATTATAAGATACAAAACAAAACTAGATTTTTAATAAACACTCACCCCTTTTTCAATCGTGTTTTTTGTCAAACATTTTCTCACCCTCGAAAAATGGTTTCGAATATTCTTTCAACCATCGTTCTCACGATTTTCTGTTTTGATCGAAAATGAAAACTGAAGTCAATTGCGGTAAATTGTGAATGATGGAAATGATATTCTCGTCAGCTGGATTTGAATGACGACGAACAACTTTTATATTTACTGTTTGATTCATTGATCTACAGACGAATAAAGAAAAGTGGGAGAGAATGTTCATGACGAGAAAAACTATGACTCAATGATTGTTTCTCATCATATTGATGAGTAAGCCAAAAGAATAAAACGTGATAAGGTGAAAAAACCAACATAGATTGTTATAATACCACAGACACAGACATTTGTTTTTCGCGATCATTTTTCATTCCTTATGAATACGTCACGAAAGTGAAGAGAATTGAAGTAGCTGAGCAACCCAGTCAGTCCTACCAATCGTTTTTATTCTTTCTCTAATTCTGATGGATAAGAAGAAATCTAATAAATTGTAATTCCATCACTAGTAATTGTTTCTTTCATTAGAAATAAATAACGCTCGACGTGGCCGGTCTCGCTTTACCCCCGACTGAATAACTAACACCCACTGAATCTACTAATTCATCTTCCTGAGAATGTTTATTTTAGAATGAGATAATTTTATTTAATGAGAATACTAGTGACATAAGCCACTACATGACAGAAAAGAAAATGTATATGCATCTATGATTAATGAAAAAAAAATATGAATAGAAAAACGAATATAAATACGACTACTATGAACTAAAGCCAAATCAAAAAGAAAAAAAAGAACAAATCTATCATGAAGAATGTGAATAAAAAAAAGGAATTCTTGAATATATAAAAGACAAGTCGTATCAGAAGAGATGTAAACAATTTTTACATTAAAATCGAACATAAAAGTATGAAAGTTTTTATATAGTACGGAACAGTTATTAAAACCATTCGGAAAAACGCTTTTGTGTGTCTATATATAATTTATCAAGTCTTTCCATTTCAGTAACTTGAGATTTGTTTGGCTTGATTTACAGAACCTTATAATCAAAATGTCGCAAAATAATTGAATCAGTCAAGCGCTTCACTCGTGATAGAGGTACATATACAGCAGCGAGATCGCCGGTTTCATTGGTCAATTTCAGATCGATTACAACTTTATTCAAAGTTTGACCTTGGCTCTTGTGTGTTGTAATCGAATAAGCAGGCACAAGTGGTAGTGCACACCGTTTCATCGATAACATTGTTTTTCCATTTGATTTTGATTTTTTATTGTCTTTCGGAAGAATATCAGCAATATTCACCCGAAATGTTTGTTCCATTATTGGTATTGGAACAAGTTTTGATTGAAGTTTTTCAAGATTACATTCAATTTTCGATTTGCTAATTTCAACTAATTTTCTGAAGACTCCCGTCACGCTATTAATTAAGCCCAGTTCAATGGCGATATTTTGTGTTAAAATAACAGGCATTCCAGAAACCAACGGTAATAATCCTGGTAGATGTTCTGTCTTGCTATCAGATAATTCTAATAGTTTTTTTGACAAGTATAGCATCTTCGATAGGTTTGCCTTTACAAAAATCTTGAGCAACACATACCATCGGTGCACAACCTGTTTGCGCTGCATTATGGTTTGCCTCCTTCCCGATTTATAAGATTTTTCATGTCAAAAATCAGGATCTCTGGAAAACCTTTCCGTATTTTTTCTCTCGAGGAAAAACCAAGCCGGAGTTTTCAAAACGAAGAAAAGCACCTCTGAGGTAGTATATTAGGTACCTCCCGTAAAAATTTCAGCCGGATCGAACCATTTTTTCTACCCATTTCCAATGTCAAGATGAAGACCCTCAAAAACCAGAGTTTTTGATAAAAAAATCTTGAAGACGGGCTCTGAGAAATTTTTCCAAAAACATGTATCTGCTCATTTTCGATGCTCTATCTCTGATAAAAGTTTTAATCGAATCGGACTAGCCATCATCGAGATCAAAAAATCATCAAAAAAGAGGGGGGTACCCTAAAAGGTTTATCATTCCGCGAATTATTTTTTCAGTGTAGTACTTATCGAGTTACAAGACAAACTATTACAAGCAAATCGCAGCTTAACAATCAAACAAGTATTTGGAAATCGTCAACAAACGATGCGACAACGCCATGAAATATATTTGAAACATTTTCTAAATACTTTTTTCGACGAAACTCCGATGACAATAACAAACGAGTAAAGAAGCAGAGTCGTCGTAGGAGCAGTCAACCATTCATTTATAAAATAATTACTGCTTCATCACCGTTCATTGAAGTTGATTTAGAATTAACATCAGCACAAATGTCTATGCTTATTAATGGTTTCAAATACATTCTACCATGTCAAACTCGATTTTCTCGTTAAACTATCGATGAAATTCTCAGTGAACAATATCAGAAAATATCTTCAATTGTAAAAGATTGTCTGAAAGATCATCGAGTACCAACAAATGATGAGCGAGCAAAAAAAAATCTTTTCAGAATTAGAATATCAAATACATGAACTTTAATTCAATAGAATATCGGGAAAATTGAAAAGACGCGCTCAATATGAATACAAAGTTGTTCGAAGCATTCAACATCTTCTACGTCATCGACCAGATGTTGTTATACGTCGAACAGATAAAAATAAAGTCTTTTACATTGGTAAAACAGACGATTTTGAACGTAAAGCGGAAGAGTATATGATAAAAACACAAGCCTATGAAGAAGTTACAGATGGTCGTTCTCCGTTAGCCAGTATGTTAAATAGTGTACAAACTGTACTTGACTATCTAGTTAAGAAACACGCTTTAACAAAAAAACAACACGATCAATTATGTCCAAAAGCGAACACTGTCGAATTAGGGCATTATCATGGTCTACCTAAACCTCATAAAGTGCATTTATAATTTGAAATAAGATGTCATCAGTGATATTCTTTCTCTTTTAGCCTGGAACACCATTAAGACTCATTATTGCATGTATGCGCGCACCAGCAACAATGATATCGAAGTTTTTGAATGATCTCTTAGCACCTATCTATCTGAAAGTGACTCGCAAATATACATTCACTAATGATATTGATGTCATTCGAACCTTAGAGAAATATGTTACTAATGGATATATGAAAACAACCACAAAATTCATTACTATTGATGTAGAGAATCTTTATACAATGATACCAAGAGAAGGCGCACTCGCAGCATTAGCTCGATTTTGTATTAAACATTCATATCAAGGCGAAATTGGAACCTTCTCTATAGATAACATTATGAAAATGGCTCGTCTCATCTTGGATACAAACTGTTTCGCCTACAACAACAAATACTATCGACAGATTCGTGGTGGAGCGATGGGTTCAGCATTTACACAAGTATTAGCAAATATCTACATGTTCGAGTGGGAGCAAGATTTGATTCACCATCTAGAACTACATTGTGCAATTTTTGGAAGGTTAGTGGGATATTTCTAGTAGAAAGAAAACGTCACCCTCTAGGTGTTGTCTTCTATAGATATATTGATGATATTCTCATCGTAACAAATGAAGCTATCGAAGAAATCAATCTTTATCTGGAAAAGGCCAAACAGAGAGATATAAATATAAAAATTGATCCTACTATAAGTATATCTGTTCACTTTCTCGATATCACTATCACGAATGAGAATAGCCGATTGAGAACATCAATTTATCACAAAATAACCAGCGAACCATATATTTTACCATATAGATCAGATCATCCGAGGCATATTCATCGAAATGTTCCATATGCAGCATTATTACAAGCAGCACGTATTTGCTCGGACGTCGATGATTTTGTTAGAGAACGAGTCCGTCTCGATATGTCATTATTATTGAATGGTTATCCACCGGATTTCATATCCAAACAATTCAACCGATTCTTTCAATTAAATAACGCAACGTCTGTGTTGAATCAACAAAACGAATGTGCATATCATTGTTTACACCAAAAACTACTGTACCAGCCTACACGACGAGAAAAACAACTGCAGGTGATGATGGGAGACCCAGTGCGAAGCCCACTTGTATTACAATCTAAAATATGGAACCGAGAAGAAATGTATCCACGCTATCTCTTCGACAGTGGATTAACTGTGCCAATGTCAGGACTTTTCTACCGATGGTGGAAGAAATACTATGCCTTTGCAGCATCACCATTTCAAAGTATCAACACTGAACTCGTTGCGAAAACAAATCGCACTCTAGAAACTTTCTTCATACATAAAAAACCAACCAAAGAATTATTAACCAGACGAGACTTGCTATAAACAACAGATATAAGCATTTAATCAGGAGATCGTAATGGAAAAAAACAGAAGAAAATCGGAATAAAATGGTCGACGACATGTAAAATACGGTCAGAAAATCTAGACGAAAATAGCCGGATGTTCAGAAACTCATTGTACCTGGAGATCGTCAGTATATTGTAAGACTTATAGAGGCTGTTAACGTTAAGAGAATAGAAATCCTTATTCTTTATCGACTTTAAGAAATGCTATTGTTCATTTTCATGATTTTGTTCTCTGGTCCGTGTTCCTTTTTCGATTGTTTCTGCTATTTCCTATCATTTTCTCCTTCTCCTTCTACGATCATAGGTCTGTGTTGCAAAAGATTTATTGTATTCATCAGAACGTTGTTTTTTTATTACCCAAAAATACAACCTTGTGAGTCATTTGCAATGTCTCAAAGAAGTGCACAAATAAAAATATTTACGGACATGCTACTTGCTTTCATCGCCATCTTCATATTTTCATTGTCACGATTTCTCGATTATTTTCATCGCGAACCCTATGCGAATCTCAGCTTGTCACTGGAGAAAATAACCGGTGTCCGTTAGAATCAACTGGACAACGGTCATTTCAAAAACCTTAGTTCTTTTAGTTTCTGTCATTCCGAAGGCCATGGATGTTTCTATGCGTCCGGCAATAGTAGTGCAAAATTCGTGCGAAATGTAACTTTCCCAAATAAGTGTTTCCTAAAAGACGCATAAAAGATTAAAACTCATCGCATATTATTTTTTTCCTCTCCATATCCTATGCATTCAATCAAATAAATCATCACTACTACCGACCGAAAATATGCAAAAACTAACGTTCCACACGCTATTTCTACCGATCTCGTAAGTCAAACACAACTGCTACCAAATATTAGCCCCCCACTCAATCCAAGCGATACCCCCGTCTATCTTTCGTGCTCGTAGCTGAAAATCTCCATAACATGAAAACCCCTTTCAATCGACAATAAACCTAATCGAATAAAAACCAAATTCCATACCAACTACCCTAGAGGTTCCATTGAATTTCTCCACACAACAAATCGGTAAAAAAAGAATTCCGAACTTACCTGATGATGAACGGTTTAAGCTCCGTTCGAAACGCGTCGTAAGAAGCTTGGAAGATTTTGATAAACTCACCGTTTATTTAACTAGCTACGCAACTATGCATTTTTATCTGAACCTTAGATTATTGTAGAGTCTAAACGGCTCTTTTAATTTTCTATTGATTTGAGATAATTTCCTAAAATGTAGCTTAACCCTTTCACGGCGATGGGGTCCACCGGTGGACCCCACTATATTTTAACAAGAAATTGAATAGGAAAATACTTTTCTTTCGTTCATTCGTAGGCAGGAGGTTAAGTGTAAGTTGTGGTTTACTTTCCCATCGTTATTTTCAAAAACCATTTATTTCATAGAGTGATGCTTTTCATTAAAACAATCAAGACAAAAGAATTTGTCGCAATCAGAACAGAAAGTTTTTACTCTCTTTGTTGTTGCATGGCATGCTTCTCTTGATTGTTGTTCTCTGTTTTTCGCATAACAGCCAACACAACGTCTTCGGACATCACGATCAGACCCTTGCTTTTCCTCGAGTTTATGATCCCGGAATTTGCGCTTCGTCTGGCTTGTCGAACGTTCTCTTGGACCAGGTTTTACATTTTCGAACGGTATACCCAGAAGTAAAGATCGCACAAGACTTTCGCGGAACTGTAGCAGCGTCATACTTCTTGTGTCATAATTTTCTTTGTAAATCAAATAAGCATTCACTATTGACACTCCAAATATCATCTCAAAAGCCACTTTTTGATACCACTTTTTCGAACGTCGAAGGCATGTATAGTACGTTGATAACTGATCAGATAGGTCTATACCTTGCTTTCCCTGATTGTAATCGAGAACCACTTGTGGCTTCGTGACACGTTGATTGGCTTTGTTGGTTTTTCCAGCGTCGACCAACGTTGTCGAATGTGATGGCTTTGTGGATATCATCAAAACATCTCGTCTATCTTTCCATTTGATCAGCTTTATGCCGTTACTACTCTGGAGACCATAAACTTCACCACGTTTGAGCTTTTTCTCAACCACTCTATGCGCTGATCCAGCGCGATTGGTTCTCATTGTTCCAATGAGGTAAGTATCATTTCGCAATAAATTTTCTGCGAGAGAAATGCTTGTAAAGAAGTTGTCAACCACCACGGTTCGATGACATTCCAGAAGGCCATCTGCCAAATCGAGAACGACAGTTTGAGCGTGTCCAAGACCAGCTGTTGGATCCTGCTTGCCAGTATAAATCATAAAATTCCAGGTATATCCGTTAGTAGCGGCCAGTTTATATATTTTGACTCCGTATTTGTGCGCTTTTCCAGGAATATATTGTTTGAATAAAAGTCTTCCTTTCCATGGTACCATTGTTTCGTCCACAGAAATAACGGAGCCAGGAACGTAAACTGACTTGAATCTAGTTCTCAATAAGTCTAAAAGCGGTCTCAGCTTGAACAACCTATCTTGGTCTGCATGCGCTTCTTGGTTGTTCGAAAAATGAAAAAATTTGAGAAGTAATTCAAATCGGTCTCTTGACATCGTATTTTGAATGACTTCACATCCAAATAACCTGCTTTTGCTCCAGTAGTAATCTATTTCTGGCATTTGTACTAGTCCCATTTCAAGTATAATTCCCAGAAATCTGAACATTTCTTCATTAGTAGTTGGTCGCCACTGAAGAGTTTTCGACCGTTTGGTAAGCTTTTCTTTTTGTACGTGCTGCTCTGCATAGCGATTGGTTTCACGAACCATAAGATGAATGATCTCATCAGTGATAAAATGCCGATAACAATCGATAGGATTGATTACATCATCTTCTGAATTTGCCGATACTTCTTCCATCATTCCATAATCCTCCGAAAACTCAGTATCCGACTCTGATTCTATTTCACTCCAAACTTGTGAATCCATATCATCATCGTCACCATCATCTGTAACTTGTTCTTCAGAGCTTGACGATTCGAATTGCATTCTGGAGAAGCCATCATCCAAACTACTCACATCACTTTGTGAGTTGCCACTTTCCTCCGTATCGGTTTCTTCGAATAGCATGTAAATTGTAAATTTTGAGAATATGACTTGAGCTTGTTTTCATTATCTCGATTAGAATGCTTTCGGTATTTATATATGCATGCATAGATAAGTCAAAAAAATCCCATGTCTCACAGAAGAAAAAAGATGGGAAAAAACCAACCTGGTAAATTTCATTGGAAAAATCCATATTCGTCACTGGATACTTCCCATATATATCGAAAATATCCGTGAATATATTTATCGAGGACGAACATGCATGAAAATTTGTATACTGAACTCATTTTCCTCGAAAAACCGAATCGCCGTGAAAGGGTTAACTTATTCCGAACTTACCTGATGATGAACGGTTAAAGCTCCGTTTGAAACGCGTCGTAAGAAGCTTGGAAGATTTTGATAAACTCACCCTCACCCTCACCCACCCTCAAGATATCTTTGTGTGGATGAAATGAAACTCAACTGATGAGTCCCTTAAGCAAGGACGAAACGCGTCTTGAGAGCTTCATTTCCTTAATAATTATTGTTACTCTAACAAAGTGATGATCGACTTAATAATTGTAGATCTTATGGTATTATTCGTTAAGGATTTTTCGAAATCATTGAATAGTACTTGCCATCTGATGAGATTGTTAACAGTAAAATCGATAACATGAGCATGTCATGGTAGCTATACTCACCCACCCTCACCCTCACACCCTCACACCCTCACCCTCAGGTCGCTTGTTGTTAGCAACACTGGAGGAAGCAGGACGTTTGCCACTACCTTCTACTAATCACAAAACATCATCGCTGTATATGTGAAGAAAGAAAAATTACCTTTTTGAGTTGTTGAATCGCCAACACTACTTGAATCGGTTTGATTTTTATTCTTGGCTGCTTTACCTGCTTTCATATTGTTGTTGATGACTGTACACATGATTGAAACTAAATGCTTGTAGAAATTAGATATTTGAAAGTTTTTCCGGATTTTCACGAGAGTATTTTTACTTCCACACGCACATATAACTTTTGCCGATATAGTTGTATCATGTGACAATGTAAAAATTAATTTATAATCAACGTTTTCAACTAAATGTAATTTTGAGGAATATCTTTCGCACCAATTATTGATGGAATTGACGATAAAATTTCGATGATATTTTTCATCAAAAAGTATACTAGATGATGGTTGAGCGACAACTGTTGGAGTAGGTAAAGTTGATTGTTGTTGTTGTTGTTGTCGTTGTTGTTGTTGTCGAGTAGATGAAAAAGTATTCGTAGCAGATGAGTTGGTAGTAATAGACGAAGCAACAGAACTAGACGGCTTTTTTTGATTGCGTAAAATTTTCCCAACTTCACTTTCTTTTTTGATAAGCAATTCACGAAAATAATTCATTAAGCTCTTGATGCCTGGTTTAACGATATATATGTTATCATCGGATTTCAAACATATCTTATTTTTCAAATCATTTAAAGCAGCACAATTAATGTCCAAAATGGCAAAAACATCTGGTATTAAAATAAGTGAATCAGGACTACGAATTTCTTGTATTTCTAGCAGCTCTGTTGCACTGTCACCAACAATTCCTTTAGCAACATCGTAGAATTGGATATCAGTATACGAAAGAATATCATCGGGTAGTAATGAAGTGTTGATATAACGTTTGAATGTAGCCATGAAATTTATTTCAACAAACCGTAACAATGATGCACTAACAAGATGTGTTTTTCTGTGGATGAACAAGATGAAAATGACGAATTTTATTCATCACGTGTCTTTCTTTTTTTTCTTTTCTCTTTCTTGTCTAGACGTTCAATTCTCTCAAGGATAAAGAAAATAATGCAACGTCTAGTATAACTGAACATACCCTAGATGCTTTATATATCGTTCATACTATCGTAATCTTTACAAAAAAAAACAAGTTGCGCACTTCAATAATTATTAATTGCATTTCATGTGATATTCGATGTACTCCGTGTACTCCCATTGTACTCCGTGTACTCCCATTGTACTCCCAGTACTCCCTGTACTCCCTGTACTCCCACTGTACTCCCTGTACTCCCACTGTACTCCCTGTACTCCGGGAGTACGCTTTTCACCCCTTGACGTGAATGCAGTGATATTGAACAATTGAAGCACGACATTAAAAAGGAATGGAAGAAAATTACTATTTCTTTTTGTCAACGAATGATAGATAAAGTAACAAAATGGTTAAAGTTCGTTATCGATCAAGGTAGTAATATAATACAAGATCATTGATAATTCTTTATTTGTTTTTCATCGTTAAAAATTGTATTGTTGTTATAAAATATTAATCAGAATGATGAAGAAAATTTAAAAAACAGTACATGCAGTGTTGTTACAGTTTCTCATCCATAGTAAAAACTGTTGATCTCAAACTTTGTAGTTATGTAGTACTCAAGGGGGAAACGGCGTGCTCCCTGTACTCCGGTGGACTCCCTGTACTCCGGTGGACTCCCTGTACTCCAGTGGACTCCGGGGGTACAGGGAGTACGCGGTTTCCCCATTGAATATTGTACTCCCTGTACTCCCCCTGTACTCCCTGTACTCCCACTGTACTCCCTGGACTCCGGAAGTAAGGGAGTACGCCGTTTCCCTCTTGGTAGTACTACATATCTACAATAATCGGTGAAAATTTCTAAGAGTGTGCTTTTGATGAATGCAAGAACAATGAATTTTAAAAACGTTTCAGAACTTCTAGGACATCCCTTCTATTACTAATTCTTGGATGATGAATTCTATTATAAAATATTGTTTTGAATTTTTATTAGCACAACTTTTGTATGACAATGAAAAGGACGGGGGACGTTTTAGGGACATTTCGGCCCAATTGAAAAATC
>JAJEKB010017937.1:0-19979 GCA_022393335.1 Macrotrachela quadricornifera
TTATTTATCACATTTACATACTTATTGTTAATTCGCTTTATTTAATCCACACCCTCACCCTCACCCTCACCCTCACACCCTCACCCTCACACCCTCACTATACTCCACCCTCAAGATATTTATCTTCAATCGATACTACCAGTTTATCCTGAATTGAACGAAGCCGATCAATTCTATCCTCTACTAGCGAATTTATCCAGTATGTAAACAATTTCTCTTTCTTTTTTTCTTTCTGAATATATATATATATATATATATATATATATATATGGACAATTTCATTTGTTAGGGACGTGACTTCGGAAAATTAAGATGTTTATATCTCTGAATAACAAACTTCTGTGGAACCGATTTTTTTATGCCATACGCATATTGAGTTAATCTAGCTGGTTTGAAAAATTCAGCCGTATAGTGTTTGATTAAGAGAAGTTATCACCCACAAATAGCGTTAGAGACATTACTCAAAAAAGGACATCGATTTTCACTGTATGCGTTTCATTTTGAAAAATCTACAGATTGAGACAGCATTTTTAAAAACTAAATAGTACATTCTATAGAAGACACTTGAGGCTACAAAATCTCTGTTCAAAATTTTTTTCGATCGTGCTCAAATTTTCCAAAAAGTGGAGTTTATTTTTCATTAGGGACGTGATACATTTGTTAGAGATGTGACAGAATACGAATTGACTATTTTGATGCTTTCATATCTATGGAAACGTGCAATTATTTACCGTGAAACTTAAGACTCTTATTCTTCAAAGTGTGCTTTCTAGTGAATCATATTAAAAAATTATTTTATGTTGTATGAAGATTTCTAGAAAACGAAATTAACAAGCAAAGCGTTTTAACACATTTTTTTTGAGAAAAAGGGAGGCAAAATTGCAGCATGTGGGGACAATTCTACTAAAACTTTTTTTCCAGTTTTTTCAACCATGGAAACGAAAAACTAGCATAGTTTTTTTATAAACTAAAGACAACAGTTGCTAACTACACCGAACTGTCCAAGCCTAGTTTCGAATTTGTCCCATTTGTCTTGAAATTGTTCATATTTATATAGTGTATTAAAAGTCATGTACCCGACAGAAAATTGAATATCTCCCTTACGACTCAAGCAAACAGACTGATTTTTTTACCGGTGATAGAGGTATGTATAAGCGTTCTATCTATAAAGACATATCCAGGAAGACACTTTGTTAAGTATCACTTTTGACTTTAACAAGAAAAATTTTACTTTTTGACAGTTCGAAAAATAACCACTTTGCCAAAAAAAATTGAATATCTTCTCTATAGCTCGAGCTAATAAGCTAGTTCTTTTTTCAATGACAGAGACATGTTCAAGCTCTATATTCACAAGGATATGCCTAGCGAGATCCTTTATTAAATACATTGTTTTCTCTCCTACCTATGAAAAGGTAAAATTATTTTGTTGATATCATTAGTAGTACTTTGTAAAGGTTGACTCTAATTATGTCCTTATGGATTTAAAGTGTGAACATGCTTCTATTATTGGTAGAAAAATCATCTTGTTTGCTCGAGTTGTAGCCGTGATATTTAATTTTTTCTTGGCATCGTGACTTTTGGGTCATATACACAGTGGCGCAAAAGTCAGTTTAGTAAAATAAAAATTGAATATCCTCATTATAGCTCGAGCAAAGGAGCTAAGTTTTTTAACAATAATAGAAGCATATTCAAGCTACATTTCCATAAAGACATGCTTATAGAGACTCTCTGTTATGCGTATTATTTTTTTTCGAACTGTGAAAAAGTAAAATTTTTCTTGTTGAGATCAATAATAATACTTAAAAAAAAGGGTCTTCCTAGACATGTATTTATGGATACAAAACTTATACATATCTCTATCACTGGTAAAAAATTCAGTCTGTTTGCTTGGGTCATAAGGAAGATATTCAATTTTCTGACTGGTGCGTGACTTTGGACCACCCTGTATATATGTATACATGCTAGTTCAACAATTAACAGACGACGAATATCAACTTCGAACTTCCTATCTGTATCATCCTCAACAAGCATTGATCCAATCATCCTCATCCGTAGGACAATCTGCAGAAGAAGAAATGGAATATCAACTACGAAATTTATTAAATTTCTATGCTCGGAAATGGAATATTCATCCACATATTTTAATTGTCAATCTTCATCGATTATTTGCTATTATTTCTCAGTTAACTTTAAAAACATTTGTCGAACAACGGCAAAAAAATTTATATCAATTATCTATCAAAGAATGGTTTATTGCTTTAGAATTTTATTTACAAATGGATCGTATGCTTGTGTCGAAGAGCTTTTTTTTTGCTGTTTTCTAGTCAAGTTTTTTCTGTCTTCTATCTCTGATTATTTTAGTTGAACGTTTCTGTTTGAAAACAGTATCAACGTCATCTAATTCGATAAATAGTCGAATGAGACAGACAAATCTATTTTGTCATCAATCTATGCTAGTACAATATGGTATGAAACAATGTCGAGATAGAACTTGTCGATTTTGTTATGAACGTTTGGATTTAACTCAACGATTCGAACGAGCCATACATTTTTCATCAGAACAAATTCATTCTTGTCTGAATGGTTATACCATCTATTTAAATTGTATTGTAGTAAGACATACTAATTCTTATATCCATGATCTGACAATTAATTTTAAATACATTTATCTTCTTTCCAGACATGTACGACTTCGAATGTACTCTATGCATTGACATGTCCTTGTCATCAGTATGATTACATTGGCCAATATCCAGGTCCAATTCGTGATCGCATTTGGCGTAAGTTTTATCTTGCATTTTAGATTTAACTCAAATGTATTGTTCATTCTTTTTCTGCACCATTTAGAGCATCGTACAATTGGTTGTCGTCTAATGAGTAATTTTTTTCTTGGTTCCATTGTTGCCGATCGCCTTCAAGCCGAACGAGAAGCTAATCCGTTAGTTTTTGACGAGAAAGTTTTCTTCTTTCTAAATATGTTTTTACTTTTTTCTTTTTTCAATCATTAGTCTCGATCAGCATCCACATCGGAAATTGTATCAACATTCTCTGGAATGTCCCGTTGCCTTGAATATGTTTCTTACCTGTCATTCGCTCTATTGGTGTCTCGTACCTATGAGTAAGGAACAAGCTTCTATCGACGACAGTCATATTAGTGCAGCGGAAAGAGAGCTATTACAATACTATCAACAATATGGTATACTTCCTCAAGAAGATATAGTACCATCTCAGTATCATCGTTCGATGACATTGGTGAAATGGTGTCTCGAACATTTACCTGTACCTCAGACTAATTATCAATTTTCTCAACGACAACAATTAGAACAGATTTTTTTCTTTCGAGATCGTATAGATTTATATCCATCACGTTTTCTCGATCTCTACAATGCGACCATTTTAATAGCTTGTAAGTATGCAATTATTTGCTAACAATAGATTATTTTTATGTTCATTTGTATTTGATCTAGTACCAGAAAATAGTTCCGACGAATTACGCCATTTACTTCATGCTTTATTGATTGCTCATACTGCACCGAAATTAAATATAACAACTGAAGATGATCTTCAGATCGACCTATTTCGAATGGAGAATATTAGTGCTAGTCATAGTAGTAGAACTCGTTCCTGGTATCAATCTTTGATACATCCTCGTTTACACCTTTTTATCGATTACTAAAAGGACATTAAAATGAATGCTTTTTCTTCTTTTAGATTATTATATACTTGATTTCTTTCTTTCTTTCTTTCTTTTTTTATTATTTGATTTTCTTCTTTATCACTATCGTTGCCCATCTTGAAATTCGACATACAAAAATGGAATCCATGGAACAGAACGAAGTAAATAATCATATACCGACACATACCTACCTTCTTGCATTAACTTTACAAGACAAGGCAATGTATCAATCTCAACGAGATCAGTTAATTGTTCATTCCATTAAATCTATGAATGCTCTCTACGTTTGTTCGGAAGATTTTTGGAAAATGAAAGGTTATACTTATATTCAAAAAAACAATGCTTTTACTCATATTGGAACTCTGCTATGGACAAACGTAAATGATAATATAGCGGAACGTGTCCTGAGACAGAAAGATGAGAGAATAGTTCACTTATTACAAAATTTATATCAAACACATGCCTTAACTATGCAACAATATCAGACAATGATAAATTACTCTTGGACAAACCTACTTACAGTAAATCAACTGTATTTTCGACCAGAACTACGTGAGGTTCGTTAGATATTCTTTGTTGATTCTTTTTTTTTCTTTCAAGAGTAAACGAAAACAAAGGAAATATCTTATGTGTTTAGAATGAAATTATTCTTCTACCCATGACAACATGTGCAACAGAAGATCCATTGAAAGCCATTGCAATTTTTCTCAATAATCTTCTCGAACCATTGATTCAACAAATGATTCATTCACAGTCAACATCATTAATGACAAATAATGCTACTATACAAGCTTGGGAAAATTATCTGCAACAAGTGGATTCAACTCCTCTACGTTCGACTTTACTACTGGTAAAAGTCGATCTTTATGACTTATCAGAAACATTACCACATGAATTACTTCTTGAAACATTAAAGAAATTTCTTTTTACTTCTCTATCTAATAAACAGTCATGCTTGCAAGGTACATCGATTGAAACAATTCTTCAACTAGTAGAATTATTTCTGCAACATCAATTTTGTGTCTATGATAATCAATTGTATCAACAAGTATTGGGTGGTTCCCTATGCTCAACTTTAATCATGAATTTAATTGATATCTTTATTTATACTTCTTTACAAGACGATTTAGTGACTGTCCTCCAGGAGAAGAAAGAACTTTTTGGGCGTTTTTTTCAACAATTTTTCTTTACTTGGAATCATTCACATGATGAATTAGAAAATTTTCTCACGACTATTAATCTTCTTAATTCAATTGAATTATTTCATCGGATAAAATTGACTATTGAAGATAAAATTCATTATCTCGATGTAGAATTTGGTCATCGTGAAGGACTACCATTCAGTAAAGTGTATCATCCCACAGTTCTTGAACCATTTGCATTACCTTTTCTGATCGATTACCCAACGGTAAAATCATCCACATTATTAGTACGTCTTCATCTCATTCGTGCTATTCTTTACTGTTCGAATGTGATCGAATTTCAAGCTGAACGAATGTATATCAATAACACATTCGCTCATAATGATATACCAGTCGATGTGAGTGACAATGCGTATGAAAATTTACTTGTAGAGTTTAATATAACATTGACTAATGACTTTCTCAATGATGTAAGCTACGAAGAACTTCGAAAACGGGTTCGAAAGTATGACCAACAACAACAAACCAAACGGCATTTACGAAGTCGACGACAACGACAACGACGAAAGCAGCAAACAAAATTTTAATCCACATGAACATATACATATGTATATATATATGATATAGATACTTTTTTCGAGAAGTAAAAGCTTTTTCATTTTTTCTTTTTTGTGTTTTATCTGTATTTATTAAATCTATTTCATTGAAATATTTGCCGGCGTCGGTATTCTCTTGTTGACATCTCATGTATCTATGATTTAGTTTCTGTTCTTTTGTTTTTCTAGATCGAAACTATGTCGATAACTAATGAATTTA
This sequence comes from Macrotrachela quadricornifera, assembly GCA_022393335.1. Taxonomy (NCBI): domain Eukaryota; kingdom Metazoa; phylum Rotifera; class Eurotatoria; order Philodinida; family Philodinidae; genus Macrotrachela; species Macrotrachela quadricornifera. The sequence continues at coordinate 5,635 of JAJEKB010017937.1, forward strand.
TTCTCGCCAGAACTTTGAAAGAAAAATCAACGTTTCGAACAATACAAAAATCTTTAAGTCAGTTGAATATTCTCATACGTAAAATGTCACCTTCGAATATTTTATACGTTTGTACACAAGATCATTGGAATGAAAAAGTTCATCAATATATCGTCGAAAACAAGACCTTTAAATTACATTCATTACATCAGCCAGCCATAGGAAATCTCCTGACTCAAATTCAAGAAAACATCAATGAAACCATATCGAATTTATTTCATGCTCAAGCCATTACTCGTACACAATACGAACATATGATCTATCATCAACCACTGACTTTGTCAACTATCCGCCAACTTTATTTTAATCCTATCCTACAAGAAGAGGTTAGTTTGATGCTTTGTCATTCGTCTACATTCTTTCATTCTCGATATTTTCTTAAATTTATATTTAGAATAAAATAATTCTTCAACCCATGGTCGTCAGTTTTATGAAAGAACCAATTGGGATTATTGCTAATTTCGTTAATATTCTCCTCGAACCTTTAGTTGAACAAATTATTCATTCTGAAAGATTATCTAGTGCTGAACAAGTAGTTCATGCACTAGAATGTTATGCAACACAAGGTTTTCTTCGGTCCACGACACTCTTCGTTAAAATAGATTTTATGAATCTGGCTACAATCTTACCACATCAAATAATGATCGAACAGCTAGAAAAGTTTCTTCTAATGTACGTGCCCAATGGTCAACTAAATGGAATATCGATTGAAACACTTATTCAATTTGTTCAATTAATTCTACAAAATCAATATTATCTCTATAACAATCAACTTTATCATCAAATAACTGGTGGTCCTATACAAACCATATTGATTCGAACCTTAATTGATATCTATTTATTTCATTTACAAGCCAATTTCGTGACTATCTTAGATAAGCAACAAGAATTATTTGCTCGATCATTAGATCAATTGATGTTTACTTGGAATCATTCGCAAGATGATGTCATAGGAATGATTCAAGATTATTTTCTTCATCCTTCCACATCTTTTGTTTTACCAATCAAAACAACCATAGCACAACAAATCAGTTATCTTGATGTAGAATTAAGTCATCAGAACGGTCTATTAGAAACAAGAGTCTATCATAATACATATATTGAACCGCATGCATTACCCTATCCATTGGAAATGAAATTCATCTCATCACCTGCTCTTCTCTATCGTGAAGCATTGATACGTGCCATACTCTATTGTTCCAATATGATAGAATTTGAAAATGAACGTTTATTTCTCGATCTATCGTTTATTATCAATGAAATTTGTTTGGACTTATTACAACGAACATTTCAAAATTTTCTTCATGAATTTCAAATTACATACAATGAAGCGACTATACTTACCGAACTGCTCTATCAAGAATTACGAAAACGTCTTCGATCCTTTTCTACACAGCGACAAACAAATTATTTACGACAACGACAACGACGACGAAGACAACGGCAAAAGAAAATCTTTCAAGAATATTCATCCTCTTCATCCGAATAATTCATCGATCTTTTTTTCTCAACATATCGATGTCACCCTCACCCTCAAGATTGTTTTCCTTGTTTAGTTTTTCTCTCTCTGAAAACAAAACAAAAATTTGATTATTTTGCTTTTTTCTTTTTCTTTTTCTTCTTCTTCTAGATTTTCTCATTCATCTGTGACACAAGACAACTTGATACTCTGAAGATCGATATGCCCCATCTTCTATCGGATGAGGAATTGATGGAGAAATTTTTCTTCATGATCCAAAATACCTGTCCATCTCACCATTACGTTCAAATAAAACAATGGTTTGAAACGGGTCGCATTGTTGTTGCATTTCTACGGCAGCAGCTCAAAATGATTGAACGTTTCTATTTTGAAAAAATGGAAGTTGATCTCTATCAAACTTATCTACATCAAATACAATCAGATCTTTTTACCTTTAGACAATTGTCCTTCATTAGTATGAAACAAACTAAAATACTACGAAAATGTTATCAATTACAAGAGCTTCTGGAAAAACAATTGGGGAAAATACAACAGCAATTACAAAAATATATGGAACAATTACTTGAACAATTCCTCATACCAGGATTTTCGATGAGTGAGCATCGTCTGTTCTCTGCTGTGCTACTCATCTATGTACGACAAGATCAACAAAAACAATTACCCATGGATTTGATCAAGAAAAGGCATTATCTTACTCTAATTCGACAAGATATTCATTTAATAAAACAATTTTTCGACTTACAACCAAATTTAGCACAAGTAATGTTCTATTCTCATTTTCTAGTTATTAATATTGTTCTTTTTTTACCGATACAGATCGATCTCGCCGACTCCATTTGGAAATCGACCATCAAAAAAGAACGTATGAAAGAAAATTTGGAAAGAAACTCTTCGATGGCAAATTCAGATTTTCTATTCCGAATGGTTAACAAAGAAAAACTTCTTCGTTTTTTCGATGAACCCGATCCATACAAGCGATATTATCTCTTAAAGATAATTGAATATCGCCAACATATATTGATTAAAAGACTTCAAATAGATAATTCTCCCTCATTTTTGTTTTTCTAGTAGTACTAAAATGCATTCAACCTTGTATTCACATTTATATGTTTCTCTCTCTCACCCTCACCCTCACCCTCACCCATCCTCAAGTCTCTCTGTCTCTTTGTTTTTGTTCTAGATTCATGTCGTCTTCAAGAAAAATTCAACATGGAATTGTTCAATTTGAAGATATTTATCATCGTTTTGATGATGATATCGATGAAATTGAGGATATCAACAGTATTACAACTGATTGGGATAATCAATCGATGATCATGAGTAAAAATACTGCGGAGTTCAACGACAAGGATACACCTTTTATTGATCTCATTATGGATGAAAAAAATCTGTCACAAAAATTAAGTCAACTTTCTACGACTAATTCAAATGAAAAACAAACCAATGATCCAAAGAAAGTTGACTTGACTATGCTCAATGTTGAGACATGTTCCGCATCCACAACTGTCACTTCGACGACAGCAGCGGTAACAACAGCAACATCATCGACAAATATCATGAAAAAAATCAAACTCGAAATTGAGCTTCAATCTCTTCCCAATCTACCTAAATTTTTATCGAAAAACAATACGATTTTTGAAGAAAAACTACGTCCGCTACTACCCAACACTGTTTCTATTAATCAAATGGAACAACTTCGTTCCATGGCTGTTCTTATCTATCATTTGAAAAAGAATGATTTAGATGCGTCTCTTTGGAACATCTATCTACGTGCTGGTACAGGTCAATTAAACCAATCAACGAATTCAACTCAATTTCAACTGTCTTTTTGGCCTGAAGAAGTGAAAATGAAATCCAATGATCAAAATCAATTGAATCTTTTGATGAATTTCACTGATCAAGATCGCTATTTGGCATGTGTTCATTGTATACTACGTACGTTTCGTGAAGAAAATAATCGTTATCAAACACAGTATAATGAAATAAAACAACATCTTCAGAAAAACTTCACTTCGGAAATAGAAGAAATATTGAAAAAATTTGTGTTTGACAATGGTATTAAATTGTATCGAATCTTAATAGAAAGTAAAATGGCTTTGGTTACATTTGATTATCAAGATCAATGGATAGAAGGACGATTTCAACAAGAGAATCCTTCGCCCTATCAGGTAATTAGTCTTTCGAATAGATTCGCTTGCATAAGTTTGTGTGTGTGTATGTTTCATAGAATTATATTTTTTGCTATCATTTCTAGTTGGACGTCTTTCGACAATTAAATAAAGCAAAAGAAGCGAAAGAAAGTAGTAAAATGCAAGTAGCCCTCCTAAAACAACGTCAAATTCATCATTTTTTACCGAATTCCTTCGAATCACTTCGTATTCCTCCACCTATCACACTCAACACTATTCAAGATGAACATCTTCGTCAACAAATTACACAACAATGTGAAGAACTTTTTCAACGAACAAAACTCGAAATGAGCATGATCTATTTCAAAACTGAAGAAATTATCATGAATCAAAATAAACAAAAGTTTGATCAGAATTATATAACATTTGAAAAAGTACAACAATATGGTCCAATACATAAGAAATTTACTGATGCGATGTATCATTATCTACAGCAACGTTTTAAAAATATCACTGAACGAATGATTTGTTTATATAAATTTGAACGACTTTTTTTCGACAGAGCTCCGACGGACATGAATTAGATTTGGTTCCCCGTTGGAGCAATACTGTCAGTGACAAATCTATCAATAGTAATTGTGCACCAACATTAATGATTCATACTCTCCATCATTTCTCTACTGAACAATTGGCATTTCTCAGGCGTGGACCTGCTTATGTGCCACCTTGTCAAATGCATCTACTGACTTCGACCGTTCCTTTAAAAGAGATTCTCGCCGAACAAATAGCACCTTTACGACAAAAATTAACAAAATTATTTACTAAATATTCTGTTGATTTTTCACGACTGGAGAATTTTGAAAAAGATCTTCAACAACAATTTATACAAGCATTTTCTCGACCGATACCTGCCTTTTTAGAAGAACGTGCTCACTACGAAAAACAACTGTTTCAATCTATTCGAAGTCAATTGCAACGAGATCAATTGATATTACGACGCACCGCTGATGACATGAATAGTTATTATCTTGGTTCAAAAGAAAAATTTAATCAAATGACACAGGAATATTTTGACGATGCTCGTGAATATGAACTTCATGGTATGATTGATGAAAATCATTCACATGATTATTATCTAGATGAATGTATTTGTTCTATAAATAATGCTCTAGAAAAATTACAGAAAAAGAATCTATTATCTATAGATTATTTTAATCAATTTAAAATTCAAACTTTATCAAAAACACGTACACTTCCTGTCCTCTATTTTTTACCGCAAACATATCAATTTGGCGGTGTTACAGTGCAGCCAAGATTTGCATCATGGAAACAATATCCAACAGAACTATTAGCCAGTTATCTTGAACAATTACTTCGACCTCTCTTTGAAAAATGTTCACGTTCAACTATCTTTCTTCATGAATATGATTTCATAGAACGACTACAAGATTATTGCCGACAAACTGATTATTTCACATCCGATACGCGGTTCGTCACTTTTCAAATTCATAATCTTTCGCGACGAGTTTCGCATAACGATATTCTGACGGCATTGAATCGATTTCTCATGCAAACTATCGTCGCTAGTCAACTACAACGATTTACTCAAGAAGCTATCGAAGAATTGACTTCAATCATTTTACAACATCAAATCTTTTTCTACCAGAATAAAATCTATCGACAGATCAAAGGTGGTCCTTACTACTGTTCGTTTCTTCGACTTTTATACGATATCTATCTTGATTATTGGCAAATACCCTTACTTCAACAGATGTATTTTACAGAAGAATTCTATGGTCGATATTATCAAAATGGTTTCTTTACTTGGGAAGGGCCAATACAACTAATTGTCAATTGTATCACTGATTTAAATAAGAAACATCCTGATATTCAATTAACTATATCCAGTGGTTTCCATGTTCATTTTTTAAATGCGTATCTTGAAAATCAACAAGGCATTCTTTATACACGTATGTATCATGATCAAAATCAACCATTATGTCTTTTACCTTATACAGTAAATCATCCTCGATTATTACATCGACAATGGTTCTATTCTCGCCTCTTACGTGCCACTCTCTATTGTGTTCGTTTGGAAGATTTTCACGATGAACGACGTCGCCTCGAATTAACTTTACTTATCAATGGCTATTCGTTGGAATTTGTCGAATATCATTTACGTGAATTTTTCCAACGTTTCAGTTTGACTACGACCGAAATAAAACTAACTGAATTTACATATTTCTCTCTGCGTCAACATATACTTCAATATTTACGTCGACAAGAACAAATGTATAAAGATGAACAACAATTAGATAAAAAACATGAAATCATTCATCTTTCCTATTTATTTGATTGGGGTTTTCGATGTCAGTTCAATGAAAAATTCTTTAAACTTTGGTCCGAATATCTTTATCAAGATGCGAAATTTAAACAATATGGCTTAAAAATTAAACTGCATTCCAAACACTGTTATACCTCCAATAGACTTCTTACAGATGAATATTGCTAAAGAATAAACTCATTTTCCTTCGTTTCTTTGAATATAGCGTTTATTGTTTAGCATTGAGACATTTTTCATTTATATGTATATATGTTAGGGACAAAATTGAAATTTAGTCAAATTAAAAATTTGTCCGGTTAGAATTAAAATTCTAGTTTTGACCAACTTTTTTCTAGCTACCCCTCAAATTTCACTATTGTCCGGACAGAGTTAGAATTGAAAAATGACACTTTCTAAGTCAACTTTTCATAAACAAATCTTCAAAGGAATAATTAGCTTTGTTCATCGATAGACTGATAAAGAATTACTATGTGAATGTCAAGCAAAATATTTGATCGTTATTAACTCGAAAGAGCTCAATTGGAGATGAAAAAAATACTTACGACACAAGGTGGTCAAACACATGTGAGGCAACAAACTTCTGCGTTTAGTACTTGTTTTCTTTTACGACAACTGAAGATTAATTCGTCTCTTTCTTCTAGAGTATAACTCTATGAGGTCATCCATTCACCATCAATGCACGCCAACCAGTTATTGTTCTTTTAAATCTAGTTAATGACGATGAAGTTTCTTTGAAATATATACCGTATTCAAATTCCGATCATTTTTGATCACAACATGCTTGTATCTATTGCATAAGTAAGTCATTCTTTTTCTTATAGTGCTTGTAATATTTTCAATGTTTTTTCTCTTATTTAGGTGATCACGGATCGTTTTGTTAATCGCTCATGATTTATTTATACTCTCATTCTCTCTCACTCTCTCTTCCATAAATTCCAATCAATTATTTTCAAGAGAAAATCTATGATTTCCTAGTTTTTAACAATGGTTTCCATTCTAGATAGAAACTTTTCTCCAACGATTATTCGTAAGATACATCAAAAGTAAACGACAATCTACCATTACTAATCGTCATGTTGAATGAACAACAAAAGAGTCAATCATTACCAAATACTTTCGAATCTGTAAATCAATTGGTAAGTTATATCTATCTATCATATAGTTATTCTTAATTTAGATATCACCAAAACAAACTGATTCAATGAGAGATCATCAACAACGATGTCATTTACAACGACCAACCATCTTACAACAATTAAATCAAATGGAACAACTCGTCTTCAATTTGCAAACCAAAATTCGTGAAGAAAAAACACGCTATCATGTCCGTACGATCCAAGATCAAATGGAGAAAATCATGAATCAAACATCTTTGAATAATGATCTACGCTCGGAAATGCAACTTTTATCTGATCTAATCGAAAGCCATCTTGCTCAGGTCGAAGAACGTCTCGAAGAGAAATCGAAAGTATTAATGTCCTTATCTCAAATTATCTTTGATGATTTCGACGACGACGACGACGACGACGACGACGACGACGACGAGGAGGAGGATGACAGTACTGAAACGGAAGACGATAGCGACGAGATGGATGATAATGCTGAAGCGGACGACGATAGCGACATAATGGATGAAGATATGAACGAGATTATTGCAGGGTGAAATTGATTCACTTTTTGTGAAACCTGATAATCAAACATTTATTTCAGAATTTTTGTAACCAAGCAATAGTGAAGTTTTACTTTTTTTTGTTTTGTTTCTCTCTTACTTGCTATATCGAATTATGCATTGTGTTCCTAGTAGATATATTTATTCTTTACTTATCATGAAATCTTAATGTTTTAGATTGATTCTTCTAGTTTTGTTCTATCCTTTTTCTTTTATTCAATCAACGAATAGTACCTAACAAAGATAACTACACCGGTAAGTAGTAAAAATATATTTCATTAGAGAAGATTTATTTTCTTTTTTCTACAGATAAAAACCATGACGCACATGTTCGATGATCAATTTCGTGAATTGAATTGTGAATTAGACATTGAAGCAAAAGAATATCAGTTAAATCCATTGTATCTTAATCTTGATGACAAAATATCCAGTCAAGAGCATGGATCATTCTTCTCTACTATACCCGAGTATCTCTCATCTTCGAGTCTGACTTTTCGGACGACATTTCTACCTGAATTAGGCAATAGTTTTAAACCACTTCTATTTCAAGATTTACAACAATTAACTTTTTTTAAACATCAACTTTTTCTCATCGATTTACATCAACAACTTTGGCATCATCTTTTACATCTCGGTACTGGTCAAATAGAATTACCTCAACTTCGATTACTTTCTTCTCAGTTGAATCCAATGAAGCAACCACCTACTTTCTGGCCACAATGGCTGATCACAATCATGAAATCGAAAAAAATTATTTCAGGTGCTGAATTTGAATCCAATGAAACAGATCTTATCTATATTAATTTCATTTGCAACTATCTTGAACAATTACGACAAAAAGCTCATCAATATCGATTACAATTCGAAATACTATTGCATGGTTTGCCTGTTTCAACTCAAGTATTTATCGACAAAATGAACCAATTTGTTCAACATGAAGGGCTCAAACATTTGAAAATCAGTTTTCAAATGCGGATGGTCTTGCTCAATTATACCTATTTGGATCGAATTTATCAATCGATATATATGCAACAGCAACCAACAAAATTACAAGTGAGTGTTATTGTTTTTTTTTTCTACTTCTTCTTTCTTTTGCTTATGTTTAGTCGTACATTTATTCTTTTAGTTACAATTAGTCAAAGAGATTTGTATGTTGACGTTTGAGAAAGACAAAGCAACACAAGAACTTCTCCTACTCAAATATGGTATCGTTTTCAAAAAATTAGCTCCCACTGTTGAATTATCTGAATGTTCTTTGCCGCCATTCATCACTAATATTAAGGATTCGACTATTCGTGATCGATTCATAAATGACTATCAGCAAATTATTCGACAAACGAAAGCCGATCTATTGCTAATCATGATCAACGCTGCTGAAATGAAGAAAAATGAGTATCAGAAAAAGCTTGAAGAAAACACGGCTCATCTCTGGAAAAATCAACATCAAATACTCATTCATCAACGATTAACATCAACTATGATGAACTTTCTTGAACAACGTCAAGCCAATATCACTGATTGTCTTCGCACAGTCTATAATCTGAAAAAAGACTTTTTTCTACATGTGCTTACAATCAAAAGAACTAATTTTTGAACATATTTACTCGCTTATTTGCTTCCTTATTTGTTTTCTTGGAAACAAAATTTTTTCTGTACTTCTCTGACATTCTTGTCATTTATCTGTTTAATCATGTATCAACATTTTCATTTTTTCTCATTCTTCTAGATTATACGATATTCTACTCATTATGAATAGGTCGCAACGTATCGAAACACCATCTACCGCGCATTATGTCACTCGTTGTCGACAAGCAGAAATTGAAGCTGAAGATACTTTCATGGATGAAATTGAAAGATTAATTCATCGTTATCTCACAGAACCTGGTCGTCGTTATCCTTATCATACAATGTTTCGTTGGTTCGTGATGCTGGACCATGTTCCTGAGTATACCGTCGTTCTTCGAATTGATCAAGCATCTACTCGACAAAATTTAATGACAAACACCTAAAAACTCGAACAATTCTATATTACCGTTTGTTCTTTGTTCTCATTTATCATCACTGATTCATTAACTCTGTCAAAAAGAAAAAGAAAAAAAGAAAATGTAATTCTCATTGATTTCTTCTTATTCTAGATAGATGTGATCTATGCTCGTTGAAAAGAAATTTGTCTATTTTTCCAACACATTAATGATCAAAAATTGGTCGAGGAAAAATACAAATGTCATTGCACCAGATGAATTATACTCAAATGGATTAAACTGCTACCGAATCATTAGTGGAAAATACTATCCATGGATTTACGCCAAATAAATTAGTCTGTAATGCAATTATTCTCGTCAGTCCCTTATTGATTTCATTCACCCTTGATCGATATGATTTTTGGTCAAGTACTAGTAGTAATATGTCCACTCTTTCCAATAGCTCAGCATGTAAATATTAAATCAGAAGATCGATGAAAATAATGTCAATGTTATCATTAATGGAGGTGACAATGGCTCAACAACAAGATTGGAAAAAAAAAACACCGTTAATTCCCTCGAGAATAACTTATCTACGGACAGTTCTATGATCGATGGCGACAGCGTCCATGATGAAATGAGTGGCTGCAGCAGCAGTAATAGTAGCAGCATAAGCGAAGTTGAAACTAGCTTCTTTATGATCGCCTAATGTATGATCCTGATCCAATCGAATAGCAAATTGAAGAGAGTAACTGTTCTCAATATTGAAAAGCCTACCAATTATGGGAAACCATGGTCTCACAAGAACATTGAAAACCGAAACAAATGAAATATTTTAAACGAGTCGTAGTCCTCGAACAACTAGCTTTCGGTCAGGACAAATTAGAATAAAATGAACAGATTGAAAACGTTCAAGAATGATTCATCGAAGAAGAAGAAGTAGGACAACAACAACGACAATGACAACAGCATTTGATCGAATGGGAAAGAGATAATCCATCAAATCCGTTACAAAGAACTTTTCGCTTACAAAACATCTCAGTGATAGAAGATGAAATCGATCAAAAGAAAAAAGTTTATGAAGTAGGAAAATTACTAGATAAGGAACGAACGCATCAAAATGAGAATGAACTCAAAGAACTGGAACAGTTTGAAACCGTTGAATTAATTTATCTATATACGATGGAAAGAAATAAGTGATTACGCCAATGTAAACTTCAATTAAGAAATTCTTGGGAATATTTTAAAGTCACCTTTGATGATCTCATTTATGAACAGTTCCATATGGCAAGTGAACCTCTTCTTGAGATTATTTTTATAGTCTTCTACTAATATTTGATAAAATTATGTACGAAATAATCTTCTTTGTCATTTTAGATAGAAATATTAGTGCGAAAGGAAGAGTATGAATGGTAATTCGGAACTGACCACCAAAAATGCCTACTCAAAATGCTTAAGATCGTTGGGATAATCTCTTATCTGTAACACAGTTCACGAATGGATTAGAAATGAGTAATGAGTATTTTTTGCAACCATCTGAACAGAGAAAAAGGAAGAAGAAAAGTTATTAAAATCGAAAAGCACAACATCACATATTCCGAGAACGTCACCGACAAAAGAAATTAAATCAAGACGGAAATACAACTACAACAGAGATAATTTCCATATATCCATTAGCTATAAAATAAATTTCAGTATGATTCAAATACTTTTGAATGAAATTGGGATATGTTCAATTTGGTTCAGGAAAACTGATTTATGAGTCCATATCTGCAGAGATTGAACAATAAACATAAGCGTCTAAATGTAAACGAAAATGAGCAATAGGTTCAGCGATCATTAAATGAATTATCTATTAGATAACATCATCCGAAGAAGGAAAAATGAACGGCACCTGGAATGACATGAAACAAATGTTCATTCGTCAGCGGAAAAAGAAGCAGCAGTACCAAAAACTGAAATCGTATCATAGCATAATTACAAAAGAAAATCTAAACCATAATATTCAAAAGTTTCAAATCGCAAGTTAAAATGACTCTGGTTTAATGCTTCTGAAAATGATTAAGTGTTGATGCAATGTTTAGATGATTATGAAAAACTACAAGTTGTTCGTCATTACTTTAATCTTGATCTACAAGAAAATATTTGGAGATCCTCAACACAGACTGATACGAGATCAACGTCAAAGAAACATTTCTATTTTTTTTGAAACTTTTCATCGAATAACGCCAAAAGATTACAGCTCATCAATTGCAACGACTCATTCATTTACAAGTAATTAAATCACAACGGTAACTGTTCCTATTGATCTCATAAGTTTACAACAGTTCATAACAGACTGTGTTCAGCAAGGTTTACAACGTTTAAAAGGAGAACTTTCCTATTAAATGAGAATTACTCGGTTTAATTTGAATGATCATTCTACTACGAATTATTTCTATCGTTAACAACTTGATGAAGAGCAAGTAAGTGCCTATCGTACGAATTAATATCTTATAATACCTCGGCCATTTTTAGATGTAAGTAGCGAAAATATAACGACAACTACTCAGGTCGAAGCGTACGAGTCGGATTCGACCAGAATTCACCAGGTCAGAGAAGTAGTATTCCGGATCGGAAGTCGCCGGAATTTTCGGCTCATTTTCCCGCCATATCCATCCAGAAATGGCAAGGAAAGCTGTCGGAAAAATCGGTCGTCTTTTCACCCGGATCCGTATTTTCGGAAACTGTCGTATATGTTCGGTTTCAGAGTCACCATTTCCCGTACTGTGCCCGATAATTCCTATATTCGTAAATGATACTCATATGCGGGTGGTCAACCTGGTCGGAGGCCCCATTAATATTTTTTCTGTTGTAAGGATAAAACATGTTGTTGTTCGGAGCATGTGAGAGAGGGACATCGATAACCTTGAATTGACCCGAACAGTACCATGTTTTATTCTTACCATAGTATAGAAAAGTTATTAGGTCTTTCCATAAGCTGGTACTTGTTTTCTACTATGATAAGGATAAAACATGGTAGTGTTCGGGCCAATTCAAGGTTACCAATACTCCTCTCTCATTTGACCCGAACAACAATATGTTTTATCCTTACAACAGAAAAAATATTAATGGGGCCTCCGGCTACGTTAACCAGTCACATATATTCAGTCAGATTAAGTACTTATCCCCAGTTCTGAACTGGCACAAGTGCATAGATAGTGATGTTGGCTCAAATCCTTCTAAAAGTTTTCATAATTCAGTGTTTTATTTACCATTAGTAACATATTTCAAAAAAACAACATATGAATCAGTTTATATGGATCCCCCGAGACTCCAAATGTGCTTGGAGTCCCGGAATCCCGAAGTCAACTTTTCCTCCTTGGTCAATATCCTACGAAGCCTACAGATTTAATTGTAATGAATGGTATCGCAATCTAGTTCGCCGACTAGCATCGATATCCTTTTCCACTAGATTGGAGAAATACTAATAACTGAAACTTTTCAGATAGATTTCTTTCACTATACTTAACAAAATTTTATTCAAATAGAAATTATCATACACTTCTTGCCTGATTTATTTAAGTGTCATATCATTAGTAATTAAAATTTAGCTTCGAAACTACAAAATGTTTCGTAGTTTCATTTTCTTTTTGTTTTACATGTTAATCAATTCCGCCCATTTACGTACATAAAAAAATTGATATTAAACCGAACGTCAAGAACATTTTAAAGAGAAAAGCAAAAAAAAAATTTTTCTGTTCAAATCTGAGGAAAAAAACTTGATCTTACGTCTTAATATCCATCGAAAAAATATTAAATATCAGCGAATCACATAATAACAACTAGAAGTATACTCGAAACGAATATTAGTACCCACACTCCTATGCAAATCCAAAATGTATCAAGCCATAGTTCAAAAATAACAGTCAATATGATGAGATACCGAATCTGCCGTAAAACTACCTTTCATCATTTTCTATATCAACACTTAAATTATGAGATTCCATCTTCATCCTCAAATGAACGCGTATGAAACGTATCTTGATATGCTTAGAATTATCTTTGAAACTCACTCATTTAAAGATATCTCCAATATTACTCTAGAATTCACTCGATATTTTCTTGTTGGTGAGAGTCTCTTTGAATTCTGATAGACTTCTTCTTGATTTAAGATAACATTCGATTATACGGATTCAAATAATTTCGAACATAACTGATGATGAATGGATTTGATTCCATTCGAAATGCGTTGTAGATAGATTAGAATTATCTTGTAAACTAATTCTTTATTAAATTTTCTCCGATATTTTTGAATCTATTTCGGCGTTGGATTGTTATTGAGAGTCTTCTATCAAAAATTGACTCGTATAACTAATTATTGAATTTGAAACACTATTCGATACAGATTTTATTGAATACCGAACTTATCGGATGATAATTTTCTGAGCAATAATCGAAACGATCATCTTATCTTGTAAATTCATTAGAGGTATCACAGATACAAGAAATCGCGAATTTTGAAGATCTCCTGGAAGATCTCCTCTATACAAGCATATTCAACCTACTTATATATTACACGTTGCTAATCTAGTCTTTCAATCTAACAGAGATGCCGGATCTTCCAATAGATGTCTTAGAGAGATTCTTCGTGTCTCTCTTTTTGTCCTCACCCTCAGCGAGAGAGATGCCCTGTATTACTGTTCGTGTGTTCGTCCTCACCCTCAGCGAGAGAGATGCCCTG
>JAJEKB010017937.1:27113-43258 GCA_022393335.1 Macrotrachela quadricornifera
GGGCGGAAACACTGACACAGCGGTGTCTTCCCTGAGGGTGAGGGTGATGGTGAAAAGCCGGAGACCCTGGTAGACCCTGGTAGACCCTAGTAAACCCTGGCAGACCCTGCTAGACCCTAGTAAACCCTATTAGACCCTATTAGATCCTGGTAGACCCTATTACACCGTGATAAACCCTAGTAGACCTTGATAGACCCTGGTAGACCCTATTAGACCCTAGTAAACCCTGGTAGACCCTGGTAGACCCTGATAGACCCTAGTAAACCTTAGTAGATCCTGATAGACTCTGGTTGACCCTATTAGACCCTGGTAAGCCCTGATAGACCTTGGTAGACCCTAGTAGACCCTGATATTTTATGAATTACTTTGTAATTCATTTCCGTCATGGTCTCGAAAAAGTAAGTTTCGAATATCGGACTGGAACTTTGCTCATAGATAGACCTCAATAAGAATACTATTTTGCCAAAACACAAGACCTTTCGATAAGTCCTATCCCAGGATATAGCTATGATAATAGCATGCTTCCATATCATCTATGCATACCGGCAGATTTTGAAATTTTTATTATAGACTAGAAGCAATGAAAAGGTCCAGTATTTTCGCAAAATACTAGTGTGATTAAGGCCTATCTGTGGGCAAAGTTTCAGTCCGATATTCCAAAACTTAGTTTTCCATGCATAGCTAAGAGGGGCCACAGCCTCCTGTCTAAAAATACCGTAAAAATGCAATATCTCGACGACAATAAGATAGCAGCACAAACTGTTTTCAGAGTATTCATAGCTCATTAGGGTCTACATTATGCACATACTCCCGATACGAAAGCGATTTGAAAGTTGGGAAGCTTCCCTCGTTGGTAAGATTTTTACACCTCTCATGTGTGAGGATTCTTCTCCTGGTCAAATAAAATCTAGATTCGGCGTTTCACCTTTTCCTGCTCATCACCCTCTCGGAAATGCTAACTATGTTGTATCCGAAACGTTTCTTTCATTTTTAAGTAATTCTAGCTTGCCGACAGCTCATAGTGTCTGCGAATTCCATGTTCATATTGTTACAGTATTTTTGGCAAGTTTTAGTTTTTGTGTGATTTTTCTCTTAAATGACTTATTTCTAGTCACTAATTTTTCGATTATATCCTGCTCACTCGACAGAGAACGCGGATCTTGTTATCTTGGATGCAGTCCGAGTCGGTATGGTTTTATGTTGAAGTCGTTTATGGTCGATGTCTGTTGTCTTGCTCTTTTTACAGAATGTGGTATCTCCATTTCTTTTTTCAAAACGTTCCTCCTTTATCCGGACTTGTGACCTGTACATAGATCATTAGATTGCGCTCTCCATGCTGCAATTAATTATTTTAAAATACAATGAAGATAAATATGAAAAAATTCTTTAAGTTATGATAAATAATTGAAATTTATATTTTAGATTTTATTAATTCTAACAGTGATCATGACATTATCTTATAATACGCTATCAACACGTACGACTATTGCTTCATCAACTACCGTTATTTCAAAAACAGATTCTACAATAACAATGACTACTACATAACGTCGACATTTTTATATTTTTCTTACAAATAATCCTTGAATGATAACATGGGTACAACGTATGTTACAAAATATAAGAGCTACTGTTTCAGTAAGTACAGCGTTACTATGACAATAAAAAGAGTATAATTTTATAAATATACTAGATTGAACAAGAACGCCAAGAACAACCATATCAAAAAGAATCAATAATTCAATTGCAGATACAATCTCAAACAGGTTCAAAACGTCGACAAATACATGTGTCAATTAAATAACAAATACCGATGTCGGAAAAATTTACGACAACAAGAACTATAATTCCATGCAATATGGGTACCGATGAAAAAGAAATTTAAGCAAATTTTCAAACACAAATTCAACCAAATCTTCAAATATGTTTACAAAAAACACGATGACCATATCCAATTCATTCGATTTTTGATATGTCAAATTATGTTGAAGTTTAATTTCATTCAAATAGTTTTTTATTATATGTTATAGTTCATTTTCATGTTTCTTTTTCTATTTTATTTTTCTAGTTATTGTTGTGTGTTTTTTTGTTTGTCGCGAAAAACTAAGAAAAGAATGAGTTAAATAAATTTTATTAATGGATATATTTTTGTATATTCTAGATTATTGAGTATTTTTTTTTGTTATGTCGTCATCAAATTCACGAACACCAATTATTCCACCAGGAGTAACTACAACACCTCCATATTTTTTTATAACTATTACAAATTATCCAGATATATTACAAAATACACAATCATATCAGCAATCATCATATCAGGTGCTATTTTTCTTTTGATAATGATGCAATTTGATAAACTAATTATTATTCTTTCTAAAATACTCACTATTTTCTTATAGTATCGATCACAACAGCATCAAGAAGGAATGCTTATACCAGGTGTAGCAGTTCATTTTGGATTACCACATACTAATGAACATGAAAGATTATTATATAATACATTAAGATATCAATTACAAGAAGCAGTACGATCATATCTTCATCGAACTCGACAATTATATCCAATTTGTTTATTTTTTGATATGACAGGCATAGAACGACAACAATAATACGTCTTAAAACTTTTATTTAATATTCGTTTTGTTATTTCTGTGCATATGTGTCTATATATATATCGGCTTGTACGAGCGTAACGCGATGACGTTTTGGCCACGTTCTTATCAATTTTTCTGATTCCATATATGAGCTAGAAAATTCGTTCTTTCGTTGGAAGATAGACCCATGCCTTCCCAGCAATCTCTGAAAATATGGCTTTATTTGGATGAATTGTAAGAATATGAGACTGAAAATACCGAGTGTAACGCGATGACGGAAAAAGGACCAAAAATTGAGAGTGAGGTAATTATTCTCCTTCGTTCGTCCAATATATCCTATATTTAACACAACGTTCTACAAAGGTTTTATAGCTAACACTTTGAGGTATTCAATCGAGAGAAAAAATTCCAAAATATATGTTTCATTACTATGGAAGACCGCTTGCATGAATGTAACGCGATGACGCAGCTACATTTTTTGCACGCTGTTGTTTAATATAAACAAAACTGTGAAAAGACGACGTTTCCTTTTAATACTTTGCCTCATATAGTAAGATATTTATTAACATGTTCTCCGTCACTCGAAGCTGATTTAAATTTATTTTCTACTGATGCGAACGGTGAGATATGCCAATCACGTAATCTAGACGGATATTTCACATAGTTTCTTATTGCCGACGCGAGAAACGTGTGATGAAAGATGACAGATATAATTAATCATATGTGTTAACGAAAATTAAAAAAGATTTGGATACACTTCGAGTTGTGATTCAAACGGTGGTGATAGAAAACTCTCAAAAATATGGCTAAAAACTCTCGCTTTTGAGATGACACGTTACGCGTATAAGCTGATATATATATATATATCGATAGATAAAAACTTTAGAAATAAACATAGCTATAAATATTATATATATTACATTAAAATAAGTGCTTTACAAAATCATTTATAATATAAAAGCTTTTTCTCTTGTACTCTCTAGATTATTACCATTTCAAATTCATTCATCTATTCATTCATGCATTCATGAAATTTGATTTATTTGATTTGAATATAATTAGAATGAATCTATTCAATGTTTAAACAACAGAGCAACAAAATAATACTAATTCAACTACGACTGAACACAGTCAAGCATTAGCTTCAAATGAACAACAAATACCAAATATGACAATAAATACTTACGATCGACATTATTGTCTTATTATATTCTATAATCCTTGTAGATCTCAACTACTTAAGCTTCTCTCCCCGCCGCCTCTTTTTGTTTTGTCAAAGTTTTTAGAAAATTTTCTTTTTGTTAATGTGTACTGTAGATAGATCATCGGTTGGTATTTCAATCGTCATTTAAATGACCTCCATCTGTCCTTCCGTTTTGCTGCTTTCGAAAGCCCATGGGAAGCTGTTTTCCAAAAAAAGAAAATTTTTTTTAAAAGACTTTTTTTACCTGTTTAATGGATTCTGCATGAAAAGTTTTTCATAAAAATGTGATCGCCCGAAACTTATTTTCCATGTTTCTCAAAAACTGACTTTTCATCCATGTTACACGATTGTGCCACCGACAATCTGTCTTTAACTTTGTCTGATCGGACTGAAATTTTTATCACAGATAATTCGAAGTATTCTAAAGACGTAAAATCGACCGTTTTAATTTCTTATGTTTCCAACTCGTCTTATGGAATTCTGAAAGTCAGAAACTTAGCTATGGAGAAAAGCTTACCATATTTTTTATATAAAATAAAATAAGAAATACGCTTTTTAGAAAAAGCTAAAAAGTATCTCTGAAATACCACTATAGGTACTCCTACAAAAAAATTTTAGGTAAATCAGATGAAATTTGATGGGAAAAATCAATGGCACAATAAAACCGTATGAAGATTCATTGATTCTCCAAAAAAACAAAAAAAAAACGAAGACCTCTTTTGAAAATTTTCTCCTCAGAAACGTGTTTCATCAATTTAGGCGCTCTATCTGTGGTAAGAATACCAGCTCGTTCGAACTTGCCGTCTCTGAGATCTGAAAATTATGAGAAAAGTGGGAAGAATATCCTCAAACACTTCACAGAAGACATAACAAAAGATAAGATTTTATAAAATACATAAGAGTATATATGTATATATATATATATATATATATATATCCTCTATTGTAATTCTTTGTAGGTTAAACAACAACGTGTGATACGTACAACAGATTAATTAGTATCAACTATAGAAAAATGCAATCCAAATGGAGTCTATGATTAATATCGATTTTTGATTGAATTCCAAAAAAATAATAATTCATCTCAACTTTTTGAAAACTCTATGGATTTGTGGAATTTCATCGCATCACGGGACTAGATGACGGTACAGGAAACTAACATGGGTCTAGAAGAGACTACATGAGACTAACAGGAGACTTCATGGAATAAACATGGGATTAGAGGACTAACATGGGACTATGGAACTAACATGGGACTAACATGGGACTATGGCACTAACATGGGACTATGGGACTAACATGGGACTATGGGACTAACATTGGACAAGCATAAAAGTAGAGAATTAGCATGGTACTAATATGGAACTAACATCGGGCTACAAAGGACTAACATAGGACTACATGGGACTAGGGAACTAATATGGAACTAAGAGACGAATATAGGACTACATGAGAGTAGAGAACTAACATGGGACTATCATGGGACAACATGGGTCTAGCAAGGAACCACCATGGAGCTACAAGGGATCAGGGAACTAACATGGAACTATAATGGAACAATATGGGTTTAGCAAGGGACTACCATGAAACTACAAGTAACTAGGGGACTACTATGGCACTACAAGTAACTAGGGGACTACCATGTGACTACAAGTAATTAGGGGACTAACATAGGACTGGAAAACTAACATGGAATTAGCATGAAAGTATAATGAGACAATATGGGTCTAGCAAAGGACTAACAATGAACTACAAAGGACTAGGAGACTAATATAGGAATAAATGGAACTACATAGGACTAAGAGACTAACATGACACTAACATGGAACTATCATGGGATAACATGAGCCTAGCAAGGGACTAACATCGAACTACGAGAGTTTATAGGCCTTTCAAAAAGTTTCATAGTCCCATATTAATTTAATGTAATTTCACGTTAGTCCTATACTGTTCTACGTTACTCCCCTAGTTTCATCCTATTTCCATGTAGTTTCATTTTGTGCCATAGTCCCATTGTACTGACAATTCAATTTGAAATTGAGTTGTATTTTTTTTAAAATTCAACCTGAATTCAAATAGGCCATCGTGTGTTAAGAAGATTCAGCTTTAGATGATCGATTTAACACTCAATTACGACAACTATTTCATGATTATGTGAAACATAAAAAATGACCATTTCCACTTAAAAATATTTTCTTGATTTTACTGATCGATCATTCTAACCAGAATACATTTCAGAAAATAATTTATATTCTGTATACTTTTAAAAAAAGAATATAACTAATAAAATCATAAAGAACATAGAATTAGATAGATGTAAAAAAAAACACCTTACATTTTAGAAATCAAATTTTCTCCTTACGGATATAATACAACAATAAAAAGAATCTTTTGTCGTCAATGAATGGCTGAAATTAATAATCAGTTGAACTCGACAACAAACCAAATCTATGAGGAGAACAACAAGATGAATGTAGGCTATGAGCTTATGTGAAAGTTTATGTTTTTACTATTTTAATTACAATAGTGGAACGATTTGAAACAATTTGATGATATGTTTGATATTTTTGATGATGATGCAGATACACTTGAATATACAAACGAAGAATTAAATCAATATTTTTCATTTGGTCATTTAAAAACATTTATTAATGAAGAGGATATCGTTGGAGATAATGATCTCATTAATAATATATATATGAAAGTAAAAGATTTTATTTTAAAGAATAAACAAATGAATCGCAGTTTTCTCCATTTAGACAATAGAAAACGATGAACAAGATCAAGAAGTGATTTTATCACAAAAAGTAAGTCAATTATCAACAAATACTAGTGATGATGATAGTGATGAAGAAAAATTATTTACGCTGAATAAAAGACGACGGCCAAATACTTTATCTAGTCAAAGTGTTATATCAAAGAAAATTAAAATAATAGATCATTATAATAGTGACGATAGTGATATAGAACAAGATAAAATACCAACATATCTATTAAAAACAAATAAATCTTTTGATTATATGATCAAAAAGATTATGAATACAACTAGCTCTATTACTATTATTGATTTACAACAAATAGCAATATTAATGCATCATATTGCTGCTCTTCATATACAACAGCAAATTAAAACAATTTATTTACAATCTGGCACAGGTACATTAAAAGAATTATTGGATCCTGAATTAATGGAAGTTGATCGACGGGTTTGGCCTATACAAGTCAAATCAGAAGTATTGAAAAAACGTGCTAATATGCCAATGACAACTGTGGAAATGAATAAAGAAAAAGACTATAATGATTATGAAGGTTTTGTTCGTGAACGTTTGCAAAAAATAAATCAGAAAATCGAAGAATATCAACGACAACTTGATGAAATGAAAAATTATTTACTTGATTTTTCATCCTTGATGGAAGAAACTATTACAAATTATGTTCATCAATATGGTATTAAACCTCTTCAAATGAAATCTGACTTGAAAATAGCATTACTTAAATATGATTATGATGCTGAAATACTTGAACGACAATATTTACAAAAAAATCCAACTGAATATCAAGTAAATCTGATTCAGAAAAATAAATTTATTTTTATTTTTATTTATATATAGATTCAAACTGCTAAACATCTCTATGAACTTAAAAATAATACTGAACAATCAAAACGAGAACTACTTGAATTAAAACAACGTGTTTTTTATAATAAACCACCTATTTCGTACAATTCTATAGAAACATCTATGTTAACATCATTTAATCATGTTACCAGTGGTACTACTAATGTAATTGAAACAAATGACGAACAACAACTATTATATAAATATAAAAATATGATTCAACAAAAAAAACTTGACACAATAGCTATACATATAGCAAGAGCAGAAACAAAATATTATCAATGTCACACAATATTTCATCAAGAATTAGCTCGAATGTGGCAAAATCATCGTAATAAAATTCATAATCAAGAAATGTCCACAACATTGACACATTTAATTGAACAACGTTTTACAACTATTACTGATCGATGGAGAGACATATATAATTATAAAATAAAATATTTGCAAAATTCATATGACAACTTAGAATATGTAATGGAAAATAGACAAAAACAAATGAAGAAAACAAATGGATTTATACCATATCTAATTATTGATACACCACATTCATTGAATAATAAACAAATAGAATTATTGAATCGAGGACCAACTTACGTTCCTCCCTTTCAAATACATATTTCATCTTCATGTGAATCAATGGATGATATTTTGAAAAAACTCTATGCACCATTAAAACATCAAATAGCTAGTCTATTTTCAAAATACAAGATAGATAT
This sequence comes from Macrotrachela quadricornifera, assembly GCA_022393335.1. Lineage (NCBI taxonomy): Eukaryota > Metazoa > Rotifera > Eurotatoria > Philodinida > Philodinidae > Macrotrachela > Macrotrachela quadricornifera. The sequence continues at coordinate 35,248 of JAJEKB010017937.1, forward strand.
TAATATACAAATGGAACTTCAAAATAAAATTTTTCAACATTTTAAAAATCATTTTTCAATATCAATACCATCTCATCTTCAACAACGTGCTATGTATGAAATGAAATTAGTTCAAACAATACGAACTTATTTAAAAGAAAATAATGTTATTTTACGAAGAACTGCTGATAATATGAACACATTTTATTTGGGAAATAGAAAAGATTTCGAAATACTATCAAATGATTATTTAATAAATATGAATGCTTATGAAGTTCTATTCACAATCAATAATGAAGATAGTAGTGAACAGCAAAAATTAAAAACGAAATTGAATCAAATCATTCAAACAGTAAATAAAGGATTAAAAATTTTAAAAACAATCAAAGCATTAAAAGAGGAAACCGTCGATAAGTTACTTCTTGATACAACAAAAGCTCAATTACCATATATATATTTTTTACCAGATGTTTCAAAAGTATAAACTTTGACTTAGTTCTTTTTTCTTTATTTACGATTTATTTGTTTAGAAAAATAATATATCATTGGTACCATTTATCACGTCACAAAAAAGCGCAACATCAAAAGTTGCTAAATATCTCAATCGTTTACTTCGACCATTTGCTGATGAATATATGATATCAACTACATTTTATAATGAAATTGATTTTATTCAAAAAATAAATTCTTATGCTAATGAAGAACATCGTCTTATTTCGACCACAATATTTTGTACAATTAAAATTACTAATTTTTATACATTGGATACACATCGAAATATGATTAATGCAACTATTTCTTTTTTACGAGAGAATTTAGCATCAAATAAACTTCAACAAATACCAATCATCACAATTCAAAATCTTCTAGAATTAGTTCTTTTCAATAATATTTTTGTTTACAAAAATAAAATTTATACATTCATTAAAGGTGGTCCAAACTCAATGCCATTAATTGAAACATTATCAAATATTTATTTATTTTTATGGCAAAAAAAGATATTAAAACATGAAAAATTCAAAAATGAATTATTTGGAAGGTAAGAAAATCTATTTATTTTCTTTTTAAAAAACTGGTTTTTATATAGTTAAGTTTCTCTTCTATTGTAGATATAAAGATCAAATTTTTTTCACATGGAATGGCGGTTCTAAAGATGAACTTCAGACATTTTTGCAAACTTTAACACAACAATATCCAGATGTTCATTTCGAAATATCCATTGGATCAAATGTATATTTTTTAAATGCTTATATTGAAAACCGACATGGTCAATTATATAGTCGAGTAGATCATAATTCAATTATTCAAAAATATACATTACCCTATGTCATCGGTCATTCAAAATTACAACATAGTGATTGGCTTCGATCAGCTCTTATTCGAGCAGTTTGTTATTCTTCATTAGTTCACGATTTTCAACAAGAACGAATCTATACTGAATTAACTTTTCTTGTTAATGGCTATTCATTATTATTTGTTGAATGTCATGTACAACATTTTTTTAGTTATTTTAATAGTGAATCCATGCGATATTCATTTGATCAGGCAATGTATGATAAATTTCGTTCTCAAATGTTTGAATTTATGGATAGACAACATAAGTTATCAGATAAACTTCAACAAGTTGATGATCATGGTCAATTAATTCGTTTCAATTATTTATATGAATATGGTCCAAGATGTAAATTTAATAAAGAATTTCGTCGTCTTTGGGTTGAATCTTTCGATACTCATTCAAATTTATTTCAAGAAAATCTAACATTCATTCTAACTACTAAACATCTATATTCATTAAATGCATTATTAATTGATTATAAATTATCTAATTGAATTCAATAATGCATATTTAAGTGTTCATAAAGGAATTTTAATATAATGAATAAAATCTAATTTCAGGCATTAGTTTCTTTGTATAGATTTTTCGTTGTTCAAGTTTTTGATAATCTAAATAGTTTTTTTTTTGAAAAATCCTCTACAATATTATATTTCTAATACATTCTAAGAACTTCTTTTTCTTTGTGATTTAGATTATATAGAAATAAACTACATTAGTCATAATTCTCTTATTTCTTATTTTTTACTATATATTGATAGAAATTAAACCTCGAATAATTTACTCTTTTCTTTTCTATTCTAGATAAATTATAGTTAGTTATTCTATCATAATCGCTTACTGAAGAACACTTTGTTAAATTCAAATTTTACATAAACATAAGTAATCTCTCTATTTCTACTACGAGAGATATCGTCTATTTTCTTCTATTAGAGATTTATCATTTTTGTTCGTCAAAAATTATTTACATTCCATATACTCTTAAATTTTAAAGTATTTTTCATTTAAATTGTAAGCTTTAGTCTTTTACTTATTGAATAATTTCTCGCTCTCAAGTTATCTAGGCTACGTAGATTCAAATATTTTAATTATGGCTCAACATAATAGTCAACATAATAATTATCATAATGGTTCAGACCCTTCATGGAATTCTTTAACTCCACCACTAACTGCCCAAAACAATAATCAACAGTTACAGGCACCGGGTATCCATGCCAACAACAATATGGAAGTGATATTATCACAAGCATCATCGTTAGTCTCTTGGGGATCATCGAACTCAATACAGTCAATAAGTGGAGAAGAGAAAGCAGCGGACGATATATTTAATAAAATTGAAGATATTCTCTGTGATTATATGCGTCAACCAAATCGACACTATTTGCATTGTCGAGTACTTCGATGGGGTCTCGATGAAGATGATTGACGTCTATTCACTGCTGTAATTATTATCAATCCACCAACTATTCGCAATTAACTTAAAATAATATTACATCTATTAAACACTCATGATGCTCGAAAATATGTGCAATTCGTTATTGTTCAAATAATTAATACTTTGAAGCTTTTTTGTTAATTCTAGACGATAATCTTTACTTTTTTGTTTTGTCTATTACATATTATATTCATGAATTTTGAATTCCCAAAAGATATAAATTCGTATATCTTTTATGTTGTTTGATCTACTTTAGTCAGTCCAAACGTAGTGACAGTAGTCCCTTTTTCGCTTACAAAAAGTTCGAAAACATTTTCGTTTTTATTAAAAGATAGACAGTATTTTATTCTATTTTTCTATGCTATTTTATTGATATTCATCTAGTATCATAGTAATAAAATTTTGATAAAAACTTTTTATTAACACCTTGCTGGTTATCGTAGAGCATGGGGGGGGGAGGGGAGGGAGGGGAGAAGGATTATGTATATCATTTTATGATCATTTAGGACATTATATTGTAAAAGCAAGATATATCACAAGATGCAGAGTGAAAAGCTGTGCAATTTATAAAGGGCTATTTATTTTATAGTTTCACTTTTTTCTTTCAAAGTAAACACAATTCTGAGTGACCAAATATCAATGTTGCGAAAACAGTACCATCTTTTTGTTAAAAGTTGTATTTATTTTGCTCTGTGCCATCTTCTTATAGTTAGGATATTTATTTGAAAAATAAAATAAGCTACACGATGTAGCGTTCAAAGTTTGTTAATTTACATAGAAACACTATAAAAAGATGACAGGGTAGAAAACAAATACGGCTCTTATCAGAGAAACGTTCTATTCTCCCAGCTTCGATATTTAATCGCTCAGAGTTTTGTTCACTTTGGAAGCAAAAAATGAAACCATAAAATAAGTAATACTTTATAAATTATACTTTTCCTTAGGAATGAACGGAAAAATGAATGTTATTAGGTGTCCATTCTGATTTTCAAAAATTGTTGTTCTACCATGAAAAACTCCAAAAATTGTCGAATTGTTTATGTATGGACGGAAAAAACTATGGTTCGGCTTCACTCATTTTTTGACCCATTCTTGAGGGTGGTGAGTAGAATGAGATTTTTCGACTAAAAATGAAAATCATTGCGGAGCTTTGAATTTCATTGAGTTCGACTTATTTTTTCTGTGCTGATTTCATATCTAACGTTTGTTTTAAGAAGAAGCCTGATGATTATCGTCGAAATCCTTCAAGTACTAGCCAAAAACAGGCCTTTTTAGTCTTCCTAGACATTGTTCACTTCGGCTGACTGGCTTACCTATGAAAAAACACCGACCAAATAATACCATTCTGTAGAGCTTTCTAAGAGCTATCGAACTAGTCACAATTTAGAATGAACCATTAGCATCTCGAAACCAAAGATGACTAAGTGGTGATGAATATCCACACTACAGATACATCATGTTGAGGATGTCGTCTTCTATACAAAAATCCAAAGGAACAATATTTACTAACAAGTCTATATGCCATTCAACAGAGAAAAGAAAGAACTTTCATCTTATATATAAATCAGACTGAAAGCACAGAACATAAGTGCAAAGATTTTTCACTTGGTCGGCATACATTCTGGTCTTTTAGGACTCAGGCGACATTGATTTTTCAGTCAGCTGTGCACAGCCGAAACCAAGTAAAAATGTACAAATTGACTAAAAAGTCATTTCTGAGACCTCTGATGATATTTTGAGCAGGATAAAAACGATTTTGAAAATGGGACCATTTTCGCCTCTTAACGCCCCCCCCTCCGTCTTTTGTACATTACGTCTAGACATCAAACCACATATCTTCACAATAGATAGACTTCTTCTACTAAAATAAAATTGTAAAACTCACGTAGCACTAAAATAAAATATTCATGATAAAAAATGTGGGACAAACGAATATTATTCTCATTATCGGCATTTACTTAATTTAAAGCACTTATAGAAAGCTAATAGCTTTCTTTAATTGTGAAGATCACATAAAAACTTATGATCTACTTGATCATTCAAATAGATTCTATACTACAATATTAGTCGTCTGATAAGACCCCTAAGCAAGATAAAAATCGCGATCACTATGTGCTTTTCTAACTTAATTCACTCTCAAGTCATATCCATACACTCAATGTCTTCATAATTCTTATAACTTTCTATTAATTTGACATTGATTCCAATGTACAGGGTGGCCCAAAAGTCACGCACCAAACAAAAAATTGAATATCTCCCTTACGGCTCGAACAGAGGAGCAGACTTTTTTACCAGTGACAGAGGCATGTACAAGCTTTATATTTATAAAGACATGTCTAGGGAGATCTTTTGCTAAGTATCATTATTGACCTCAACAAGAAAAATTTTACTTTTTCACAAATAGAAACAAAATAGTATACTTAACAGAGGGTCTCTTTAGGCATGGCTTTATGGATATGAAGCTTGAACATGTCTCTATTACTAGTAAAAAATCAGCTCATTTGCTCGAGTTGTAATGGAGATATTCAATTTTTACTTTGGTAAACTGACTTTTGTACCACTTTGTGTATGGCGGAAAAGACATGATACCAAAAAAAAACTAAATATCTCCACTACGACTCGAGCAAACGAACTGATTTCTTTACCAATAATAGAGGTATGCTAACACTTTAAATCCGCACGGATAAGATTATAGAGAGCCTTTTTATAAAATACCACTAATGACCTCAACAAAATAATTTTACTTTTTCACAGGTAGGACAAAAAATAATATACTGAATAAAGGATCTCCCTGGACATGTCTTTATGAATATAAAGCTTGAACATGTCTCTAACACTGGTAGAAGTATCAGCTGATTAGCTCTAGCCGTAGTGGAAATATTCAATTTTTTTCAGCAAAGTGACTTTCTTTTCGAACTGTGAAACGGTAAATTTTTCTTGTTGAGATCAATAATAATACTTAACAGAAGATCTTCCTAGACATGTCTTTATAAATATAAAGCTTGTACATACTTCTGTGACTGGTAAACAAAATCAGCTCCTTTGCTCGAGCCGTAAGGGAGATATTCAATTTTTTATTTCGTGCGTGACTTTTGCGCCACCCTGTAGTATACTTAAAATTCTGAATTTACCTAACGAGTTCCTTAAGCAAGGAGACGGAACGCGTCGTAAATAGCTTCGAATTATTCTCTTAAAACTCACCTCTCAGTCTCGAAATGAGTGTATTACAATTTTTTGTTTACACATTTTTTTTGGAAGAAGTTTTTCGCTCTTTGGATTTTATTAAAGATAACAAAAAAATAAAATTTTATCTAATTAAATTTGTTTTCTATTCTAGATTATTATAAAGTTTACAATCGTTCGACAATTAATTTTTCATCTTCAATATGGCTAGTAATCCGAATGATAATACAAATTTAGAAAATGCATTAGAAACATCATTGAACGATACAGAATCTTATAGTTATTTTGATATGTCAAATCAAGATCAGATAACAATACTAGAAGCAACAAGTATCGACATAGAAAATATAAATATTGGATCTATTATTTCAAATCAATAATTTTTATTTTTATTCTAGATAATATTATTGATAGTCCATTTTCTACTGAAACAACAACACCTGATCCTTTGAATATAGGATTTATTAATGTAAATATAATTTTTATTCATGAAGAAACAATCATTCATAAAATTTTTTAATAATAATATAGGAAACAAATGTTAATGGACAGCAAAGTGAACCTAATTTATGTCAACAACAAAGTAAATATTTTTTGCTTTATCCTAAATAAAATAATTTTATATATTTCTTATACAGGCCAAACAACTTTAGTGGCATCAGCAACAATTCATGGTTTAATCGATACAATAATTAGAGATGAAGAATCTAAGACTATCGACGTACATTTACATCGAACGCCAATAAAGATATCAACAGGAACTATGCCAAAAACACCAGCTATAAAAACAACAGGCACAATGTTTACAGTACCAGGTATAAAATCAATAGGTACCATGCCAATGACACCATTAGGTACGAAATCAATCGGTACCATGCCCATGACACCTGTAAGTATGAAATCGATGGGTACAATGCCAAAAACACCAATAATGACCTCGACAGGTACAATAACAAAAACATTAACAATGATTTCGACAGGTACAATGCCAAAAACACCAACAATGATTTCAACAGGTACAATGCCAAAAACACCAACAACGAATTCGACAAGTACAATATCAAAAATACCATCAGCATCATCCGATAATGAAACAATCGATTTATATTCACCTGATGCACCAGCAAATACTAGACACCCTAAATGAATGCACTATACAGAGATATGATAATTAAATTATTATTAGTCTTTATTGTTTTTTATTGTAGTCTTTAATCAATTATTTACTCTTGACTTTATGTTTTATTCTAGCCAGCTATATATATATATATTGGGTGTTCCATAAGTAAGTAAGGAAACAAACTTACAGCTCGAGCAAACTAGCTGATTTTTTTACCAGTACTAGAGGCATGTGGAGACTTTATATAGTCAAAGACATACCTAGAAAAATCCTTTGTTAACTATCACTATTGATCTCACCAAGAAAAACTTACTTTTTTTATAGACAGAAAAAAAAGTTATCCTACTGAAAAAAATTGAATATCTTCACTACAGCTAAAGCTAACGAGCTGATTCTTTTATCCATGATAGAGACATGTTCAAGCTTGATATTCATAAAGACATGCCCAGGGAGATCCTTTATTAAGTATATATTGTCTATTTTATCTGAGGAAAAGTGAAATTATTTTCTTCAGATCATAAGTGATACTTTTTAAAGGCTCTCACCCTCAAGATATCGTTCGTATGAATTTAAAGAGTGAACATGTCACTCGTGTTGGTAAAAAAATCAGTTCGTTTACTCGAATCGTGGTGGAGAAACATCATTTTTTCTTGTTATCATGACATTTGGGATATATGCATCGAGTTTCAAAAGTTAGTTAACCAAAGCGAAAATTGAATGATCACACTACGACTCAAGCAAACAGCCTACGACTTTTACTAACTATAGAAGCAGATTCAAGCTTCATATGCATAAAGACATGTTTAGAGTGATCCTTTGTTAAATATATTGTTTTATTTTCTATCTGCGAAAAAAAGTAAATTTTTCTTGATGAGATCAATAGTGATAGTTAACAAAGGATTTTCCTAGACATGTCTTTATCTATATAAAGCTTGTACATGCCTCTAGTACTGGTAAAAAA
>JAJEKB010017938.1:0-57335 GCA_022393335.1 Macrotrachela quadricornifera
TTTATCGATGGTTATGGTTGTTCAGTGACAATTGATCCATAGAGTGTAAATTTTCGTATATCACAACAAAACAATTCTTCATTGCAATAATGATTTATTTTTATACAAGAATTTATAACCTTTTAAATGTAACTATGTTATTGTGTTCTCAAGTCATTTTGAAAATTATAGAATACATTATAAATTAATGATAATAATATTATTTTCGTTATTTATTGATACACATATAAAATCAACCTTATGGGAATAGAAGCTTAGATGGGATATTTGTAAAACACACGATGATCCCCAAATCAACAGCTGATATCATAGATAGATAGAGCTCTCTGAGTTGGTTCCATGAAGATCCACAATGACCCAAATGGTTGTTCCCTCGACTAAAAGGAGAGTCATACGAAAAAAACTAAAATGCGTTTGCTTGTCGGGGTTAAAAGAACGCCTTGTTCATCCTTCTATTTATGTGTATGCACCCACTAAGGCTTCAATGACTACTATATATGGATACCCATAGGTACTCATTTCCTATTATACCTTATAAAGTGTGACCAAAGATTTTCGGGACCAAGAATGCAATGGCATCCATCAGTTTTTCAACTAATTTTTTCCCTGTACTGTAGTGGGACTTTCTGTCAGGGTGAAAGCTCAAACAAATGTTGCCGAAAATAGAACTACACTAATCGCATCTCGTTTAACAATCAGCAGTCGATGACATACTTCGGACTACCGAAACGTGTTCGAATCGTATATAGTATCCCAAAAAATGAGCCGTCAAGTCCTATAGTGTCAACAAGGTAATAGAAACCGATAGCTGGGTCGTCAATATTTTCACTATTGTAAAGATTAAACATGGGGTTGTTCGGGCCGATTATAGGTTATCATATATATGCTATAGTGCGTCTCGAACATCCTGGTGTTGTACCAATATAATAGTGAAGAAACAGAAGAATGGGGGGGGGGGGGGGCGTGAGAGAAATGGCTCATTGGGCCGTCAATATTGCCACTATTTTAAGGCTAAAACATAGGGTTGTGCGGGGCGATTTAAGTTAGTCATAGATATTCCCTTTTTTGAAAGAAAGGGTTATATGACGGTTGAATATGCCAGTTAAAATGTTTAAAGTTGTCTATCTCTCTGTCCTAATCAATCAAAAAACAGCAACAGCTAGATTAGTGAAAATCCCTTTTCAACATTTCCTGAAAATCTTGGCCAGAAGGTTTTTGGGATCAGGAAATGCGATGGTACCATTGGTTTTTTATGATCTTACAACGAAATTTTTTTGTATGAAAACAATGGGCTTTTTTAAAAAAAATACTTTTTGTGTATTCAAAAAGTGAGTACACTACTAAAATCGGTCAGTGTGTCTGGCCGTTTATCCGATAACTCTTCACAGTTACATTCGATCGAGCTGAAATTTTGTGCACAGAATTGTTTCATCAATATTTCGGCCGAGTTCGAAGATGAGAAGAATCTGGTGAGAAATAGTTGCTTTATCAAGAAAATTGTCATTATTCACCAAACCATTCCTGAGGGAAGTACAGGAATTTTTTCAAAAAAACATTTTTCTCAGAATTGTTTAAAATATATATATGGATCGACTCAGTTTTTAACGCTGATTCCGAATATAATATTAGTTTTGAATGAAATCGTAATTGTTTAAGTGAAAGTTGCCTAAACAGGGTCCCAAAATGCACAAAATCTGTATCTCCAGGCCAGCGTACGTAAATATGTCCCAGGTGACTAGCGGTTTTGAGGTGTTCTAGATGCATGGATTTGTCGCTACTAATAAGAGTTATCAAATGGCAAAAATCCGAATTCGATGGCTATTTATATTGGTGCATTATTATGAAAATACTGATGTTTCTGTAAATCATATATCTATCATAGATCCATGAGGTTACCTATGACCATAATCTCGATAGATACAATCCCAAATCCATTCTTAAATAGCTCGACCTACCCAATTCTCTAAGCCGACCACAAATCTGAACTCGATTTGTGTGATTTCTAAAGATATTATATCACTGTGAGAGTTGAATCACTGATCACTAGACAGGGTCGACTATAGTGTCATCCATGCTAGCTTGGTCCCCCAGGTTTTTTATTTTTACAATTCAGTGGCAAAATATGTGTCGTTGATAAGATCTATGTCTTATAGAAAAATAAGCCTAAGATTTCGTGCACCAGACGAAAAAAATCCCAAATTCCACCGTCCTGGAGTGTAATATTTCTTCGGATTTCCTCAGTTTTTGAGTTCTAGCGCTTCTTTTATCTCAAAAATTACTCACTTGAGCAGAATGAATTTGTCGACCAAGCTGTTTTCTGTCCAATTGAGGTATCCCAAAGCTCAAATGGGAAATTCGTTCACGAGATAAGGTCAAAATGCTGAGCATATACTCAAGGTAGATAGTTTTTAGAGAGCTCGATCAAACTCAATTTGTCGTCACTTATTTTTACTTTTTTGCTGTTTAGTCATGACATAAACCATATGCTAATGACTAATAATGCATTCTACTTCAGTTTGACTTATATCTATAAAAATTTCTAGTTAGATAAATGAGTTGGTTACTCAAACAGTTGATTTTGTGTACTCAAGAAGTTCATACACTCTAGAATCGGTCAGTGTGTCCGTCCAACCATCCGTTCACACGATAGCTTTTGAAAGGCTCATCCAATTGTCATGAAATTTTGTACATAGAATTATCTCATCAATATCTCAGTCGAGAGAAGAAGATGAGGGCGATCCGTTGTGGATTTGCTGCGTTATGGTAAAAATATCCTCATTTTCTATGTAAATAATGACCTTTTCTAATTTTTTTCTAATTTTCTTTAAAGAAAAGATTTATCATAATCAAAAAAAAACTTCAAGTATCATATACCAATGGATAGAGAATTTTATGGGCTGCAAAATGATGCTAAGTTATAGGGGTAAATAGGTTGCGCACAAGATTTCCTCTGTATGACAGTGTCGAAAAACTATGAAAAACTCATATATCTAGACAATGTGTCAGTGTGGTATTTGTTTGTTTTCGATGTTACCAATACCAATTTTTTCAGAGTAGATTAAACTCGTTAAGAGCTATAAAATGATGCAAAATAATAGATATGTCTGTGTGATATTTGTTTGTTCTCCATAGAGCCGACCTTATTTTTATGTACTCGAAAAGTAAAGCTCACCATAGATTGATTTTGATCAATCTGTCTAGAAAAGTTTTATCGTTGAAGGCACTAAGGAACTGCGCCTTAAGCCCTATGGATGCTCTCTTTTTGTCCTGTAGGACATGGTGAGGAATTAGTTCCGAAGACTTTATTTATTTGCATAAATGAAAATTTGTTATTTTTTGGTTAAACCTTCTTTCATATTATATTTCATATTATAAACTCATGTTAATTAAGTCAAAGTGTGGTACAAATTGTTGAGAATTATCTTGAAAAGGTAAAAGAGCATCATAATGGGTATCATTGTAACCAATACAAAATTCTAATTTATTCATAAATAAATTCCCCATTTTCTGAAGAAAATAAACAAAAACTAAAGAAAATCAAAGCAAGAATTATTATATGTAATGAATATTTTTTCTGGTTAATAGTAATTTACGGTCTTAGAACGAACCTAGGCTAGATCAACTTAAAATTTTTCGATGCGGACCTGGATTCGTACCCCGCGAGCTCTGGTCGACACATTATAGGATGATTCATACGTCTTATTCACTTTTTGAAGTACACATAACTCTGGGATTTTAATCCGAGGTTTCCGCATTTATTACTAAGTTAGAACCATTTTTACTAGGTGAAAAGGAGGTTCGAGATGGAACGAGATAATGCTAAGACCCCAATATACGTAGAAAAGCATTTAGAGAAGGATCAAAGAGATACTCAGGAATCCATTGACAGGATTTAGAAAAAGATACAGAAGATGTTGCGATATACAGAAAAGGATTTGCGAAAGGAGTTTAAGGGATATTGAGATACCAAGAAACGGATTATAAAAGAATTTATGAGGTCTTGAAATAATCATAAAAGGATTTACGAAAGGGTTTACTATATGTTGAAATGGCCAGAAAGGATTTAGGAAAGCGTTTAGGAGATGTTGAGATACCCAGAAAGGCTTTACAAAAGAGTGTAGAAGATTTTCAACTAACCTAAAAATGATATAGAAATAGGTTTGGGTATCTAAACTAATCCTGAACTCCTTCAAAAATCTTTTTTTGGCTTACCAACACTTCCCAAACAATTTCACAAATCCTTTCGATGGATAACAAAATTTCAGGAACTCTTTCATATACACATTCACGGTATAACGACATCTCTCAAACTCTTTTTTAAACCCATGTTTCGTATAACAAAATCTCCGAAACACTTTCATAAACCCTTTCAAGGGATAGCAATATCTTTTAAACCCTTTCATATATCCATTCAGGATATAACAACATCTCCCAAACACTTTCATAAACCTTTCTTGGATACAGTGATTTCTTCCAACTGCTTTTAGAAACCCTTATCACGCGTTGGTGAAGGATATATGATTTTGAAAAATGTCTCAAAAACCCTTTTAAGGGCTTATAAATTGTAACATATAATAATCCCTTCTAGGGTTTATGAAAGTCAAATACCATTTCATAAACCCTTGCAGGACTATATGGAAGTGTTTATGACTGTCAAATCCACTTTTATAAACCCATGCAAAACTATATCAGTGTTTATTAAAGTCAAATACCTTTTCAGAAATCCTTATAGAAGCTTTATGAATATTTTAAAATACCGTGAAAAGGGTTAATTACACGTTGCAGTTTTAAAAACACTTTAAGGACTTATTAATGTACCGCTTCTTTTTACAGTGTCCTTCACTATCAATTGACTTATCTTTTCAATCTCCATTTCCCTCATAACTCTTTTCCAGTTTCTTCTGTTTCTTCAACTATTCACTACTCAATCAGTATTTCGTCACGACATCAATCACTTCACTCACCAGAAACCATCACTAATGAGTATTCATTCCGAATTTTATATTATTTCTTTCTTTTATTTATATTGATGAGCCACTCAAACGAAATTTCGACAGCTCGAGGAAAAAAATTAAGAAAACATAATTACGGTAACTATATCGCAACACCATGGAATGAGTAACTACTACCATAAGACCCATATGAGTTGGAAGTGATTCCATTTCGATTCGATCCAGTGTAAGAAGGTTGGTTACCCAAGACCTTGACAATAATGGTGCGCATTTCACCTACAGCAAGGATGCCTGCGTGGACCGCAGCTGTTGCTAGATTCGAATCAGCAGTATAGATATTTGTTCCCCAAATACGACCACCGTTAGCTCCAGTAACTTTAAAGAAGAAATTTTGACCAACTTTGTCACGGTATCCTACAAGGTTCACTGGATTGGGTAGCACGACGATAGTTGTTGAGCTCCCTCCAGAGCTCGGTGCGACAGTTATGACTGACTTTGTCGTCGTCTTGGTGATAGCTATAGGTGGTATGTCGCTGGATTTATTATTTGTAGTCTCGGATGTAGCTATAGATACTGGTATAGTTGATGCGTCGGTAACGAGATCTGATGTGACAACCGATATGGGCATCGTCGTTGTATCATTGATGGTTTCTGGATTAATGATAGTTGATGTGGTAGTGGATCCATTATTCGTAGACGTAGTTGGTGGAAGAGTTGTGGTCATGGTTGATGCAACACTAGTTAGTGTTGTTAAGACGATACCATCAAATGAGTAGCTAGCTCTCCACGCGCCATATGAGTTGGAAGTCACTCCATTGCGATTCGATCCAGTGTAAGAAGATTGACCACCTAAGACTTTGACAATGATAGTGCGCGTTTCACCTACAGCAAGGATGCCTGCGTGAACGGCGGCTGTTGCTAGATTCGAATCATCAGTATAGATATTTGTTCCCCAAATACGACCACCGTTAGCTCCAGTAACTTTAAAGAAGAAGTTTTGACCAACTTTGTCACGGTATCCTACAAGGTTCACTGGATTGGGTAGCACGACGATAGTTGTGAGGTTGGCTAGAGAAAAAGACGTGGCGGTTTGTTCGGGTGTAGCTGTGAAATTTGTAGTTGAAATATGGGTTGCGGTCACTGTAAAATGTGTGGTGGAGTTGTTCCGAACACTAGAAGTCAGAGTTGTTATCGACTCTGTCTCTGGGGCTTTTGGAATAGTTGAGGTAGTAATTGACGAGAGAGCACTTGTGGGATGTGTTGATGTGCTAGGCGTGCCGGAAGTGTGTGATTCGCCCGTTGGTTTTGCGGCAGTACCTGGCGTCGAAGCTGTTTGTGTGTTATTTTTAGAAACTGCTGTAGTTCTGCGTGTGGAAATTGTGGGCGAGTTGTTGTTGATATCGGTTGCAGTTACAGGCGTAATGGTATTTTCATTGTCGCCTGTGGGGATTGTCGTCGTTTCAGGCGTGAGGGTATGGTCCCATCCAGTTGTGGTGTTTGTGATCATTTCTGATTTTGGAGTTGTTTCGGAGCTGTTTGTGGAGTGTGTTGTAGTATTAAGCATCAGGATAGTTTGCGAAATGTTTGTAGAATTTATTGCTGCGTAGGGTGTGCTGCTTATTTGTGGTGTTGGCCACGAAAGACAAGGTAAAGAATCATAAAAGGAATAACTTCGAGTCCATAAGCCGAATGAGGAAGATGTAACGCCATTTCGTGTGGACCCCTGATAATAAGCTTTACCCGGTAAGATCTGAATGGTGATTATTTTTGTTTCGCCTACACGAAGGATTCCGGCATGAACAGCAGCAATTGCAATACTGGAATCATCGGTATATATGTTTGTTCCCCATATACATTTCCCTAATTCTCCGGTCACAAGATAGGTAATGTTTTGGCCAATAGTGTAGCGATGAGCCTCGAGCATTGTTGTCCCTATTAGGGATGCATCGGCTTTGTTGTTTGAGTAGGTTGCTAAATATTTGAAGAATGCATAATCTATAAATTGTTAGTCGAGCGGAACGTTTTTTTGTAATTTAGGAGTTTTGCTTGATATGTCCTCAAGTTTTGTGAAAGAACAACTGATATTTTTGTCGAGAAAGTTGAAAGGTGAGTTAGTCTCAGTTCGAGGGCTGAATTATTCAACGATAAGAGTTAATTAATGAAACAACATTCATCGACTGATTATGCCAAGAAATGGTTATTCAAAAAACTGATTTAAAATCGGTATAAATAAATTCTAAAATATTTTTCTTAAAATCGGTACCAAGACTGTTATCAGCAGTGTGTTTATAACTTTAGTTGTTAAACAATAATACAATAATAGAGGGTATGAATGTTGGAAATGAAAGTGTCTGAAAATAGAAATTTCTCTTACCGTTACTCTTGCATTCTAAATTGTACGGTTCATTTTCGATTTCGATATATTCTTCTTTCGATGATACTCAAAATCATCGAATTTCTATCCAATAAACTAAAATGATCGCACAAGGACCAGGATTGGAATGCGTAACGAATTAGATATATCGGAACTACGAGCAAAAGCAATGTAAAAGAAGGAACCGAAACTGAAGAAACTTGATACCGCACATTTCTACATTATATCCTTGTTTTTATTCAAAAAAACCTTCTGACATTTTTTTCGATGAATGGGTTAAATCATTTCGAGAATGTAGAAATATCTTACCTATGCAAAGAAGAAACTTGATTACAACAACAAGTAATAAATTCATATTGCAGTTTGAATTGATGACAAACAATGTATGTGTGTGTGTGTGCCTGTGGGCTACTTGATGCTACCTTTATATACTAAGAGCATTGCTATTCGATGAAAAAAGAGTCTTTTCGATAAGCTCTTCGGGTATCATATTACTCTGTTACGTACTATTATTTCGACGAATTTTCAAATTGAAAGTGTGATCAGTATGCCTACACTAGGATAAGAGAATGAGCTACATGACAAAGAATGATGAGTTGTATACATCGTATTTTGGGTACAGAATATGCCATGTGGGTGAATTCAAGGGGTTTCTATCACTTTTAGGAAAAAAAAAATTTTTTTTTCAATTTTAATAGTTTAGTTAGACGTAACGTCGTCGGAAACAGTCTAAAGTAATAGTTAAAACCTTTTTGGACATGTGAAATGTGAATAACAACATCATTTTTTAGGAACACCTCACACATAACTATAAAGGGTATCCTATAATAAATTGTTAATGATATTATTCATACTTTTTCTTGTCATAGAATACTGACATTTTTATTGCATATATATCTAATAAAGATCTTTTATTTCTGAAAGTTTCAACTCTCTAGCTAAAACTACTGATGAAATACATCGACAAGGCTGACATACAAAAATTTTCTTAATAGATTTTTGCATATTTTTATTGTGAAATTATTGCAAAAATCAATCTCAAAAATTCATATTTCTTTAGTAGTTTTAGCTAGACAATTGAAACTTTCAGAAATAAAAAATCTTTATTAAGTATATATGCGATCAAAAATTGACATGAGTTGAGGAAGGACATGATAATTTTAATTAGTAAGAAAGTCTTTCTGAAAACTATTTTTATTTACTCACGACGTTTCGATAGTCGATGACTCCATCGTCAGGTATTCTATTGAAAATTAGAACTATCCCTGATTCGTCAAACGCTCGACCCCGTAAACTTCAAATTCACTCATTTCTTTTCCAGTTTCCAAAAAAATCTTTTTTACAATCTTCCGCTTTGTTTCTTTTTGTTTTTTTCAGCTGACACAAACAATCATCGCCACAAACAATCATCGCCACAAACTCAGTTTCTTTTTCCTTTGACGATCGCTTCACTTCACCGAAAAATCATTATTTTCTTTAAAAAAAGCCTTTTTTTCCGGGAAAAATTATTCGAAAAAATTGAAAAACTAATAGTACCATTCGATTCCTTGACTTCCGAAACGGTTACTGAAACCGACCTGTCCAAATGTGACGGAATCACGTTTTTTCACTTTCTATGTTTAATAGCTCAACTCTTTGAAGTTGAAAAGAACTGATATTTTTAGAAAGATATGTAAGTTGGAGTGCCCTACACATGATAAGAATTTCATTAAATTTCGCCCTTCTATCACAGTTTTATAACTGAAGTATGAGCCCGTGACGGAATCACACAAAATGGACTTCGAGTTTGACTGTTGTGTCAAGAACTAAAAACTTTAGCTCATAACTATAAGTGTGATGCATGACCTTTCTATAAGAAGTTATAGCTTAGATAACGATCTATATTTAGGAAAAAAGTAATTCAAAACACATAGCTACAAGGCCTTACAGCCAGAAAAAGCGTTGTGACGGAATCACGTTTTGGAAAAGGTTGATATTTTATCAAAATTTATTTCTTCAAAAGTTACATATAGTTCAATTAAGGTAAACAATAAATATCGTCTAGGATAAAACAATCGATAAAACCGCTTCAAACAATTCTGATGAAATAGAGTACTACATTTTAGCTACGATATAATCTACAGAGATCTCACAACCTATAACATTTATTTTTGATTAAAATTAAACATAAGTTTTATTTTATGATTCAGCGATACAACAGTCCAATCATATATATATAAACAGCATTCATTAAGACAGATAATTAAAACAGAATGACAAAAATAGTGCAAGATGATTGGTAGATCTATCTCAGTGTTAGACAACAGCGTAAGTATCCTAATAACAAAATTAGTATTATTAATTATCACTGTTTAAAGGGCACTCTGTAAAACAAGTGCTAAAAATGCATATCAACCATTATAAACCAACTTCTAAACAAGTCATTAATGATCTTAAATCACTTCTGCGTATCTACACATTGGTTTCAAATGATATTAACGAGGAAAAAGCAGCTTATCTAATATTACTTAGAAAAATTCAGCCACAAATGGTGATTCCTTCACGCTCGTTCAATTAAACACAGATGTTTATAAAATAGCGAATTAGTGTATTTGATAGAGTATAAAAAAATAACGCTAGTGCACTTATCGGTGAAATCAGAAATATCTTACTCAGAGTTAGAAACGAGTTTAAAGGTATTTTCGTGACGGAATCACGCTCAAATATGGTACTAGTTTACAAATACAAAAAGCTTTTTCTAAAAACGACAATACTTAAGTCTTTTGTCATGAGTATAGAGCCACTCCAAATTACTTTTGAATTATGTGAGCTACTTTCGAAAAGGCATATTTGATTAAAATAAAAATCCTATAATAAAAATCATGAGAAGCGTTTAGTATTCGTTGAGTAAGTGAGGTGTATCTTTAGCAATAGCTGTTTCTCGAAGATAGGTGTATTCACGTAGATAAAAAGCATGATTTTGTATACTGCCAGCATTGCTCTACAAAATGGTCATATTTGTTTTGTCTAGCTCTATTAGTCAATCTCGTCCACAAAGGTGGACCGTTACGTGGACAGGTTGAAACATAAAGATTCAATTTTTCAAGGTAAAGATTTCTTGTTGTTGGGTTCGCTGAGGACATGGTTTTTTGACCTTTGACCTGGCACAAACAAATACACAAACGCATTTCAGTTTTTTTCACATGACTTTCGCTTCAGTTCGATCCGTTTTTCAAGATATTGGTTCGAGCTCGGTTCGATTCGTTTTTCAAAATATCGGTTCGAGTTCGGGTCGGCAAAAATAATGTAAAAAAGCGGTATACCAGTATTCTAACGGCAGATAATCGCTTATTTTAACTACCCTTTCACTAGTGACCCGTTTGAGAGTAATGAAAACATTTTTTTGAATATGTAAGGCGACTTTTAAAAACTGAGAACTGCTATCGATCCAGATCGAGCCAAGATTGCCTGGTTCGAGTTCGATTCGGTTCGATTGAGTTTCCAAAAGCTGAGGGTTCGGGTTCGGTTCGATTCGATTGAGTTCACAAAAAGTCGGTTCGGGTTCGATTCGGCTTGTTTTCGGGCTCTGGTACACATATAAAATCAACCTTATGGAAATAGAAGCTTAGATGGGATATTTGTAAAACACGTGATAATCCCCAAATCAACAGCTGATATCATAGATATATAGACTCTATCTATCTATGATATCAGCTGTTGATTTGGGGATCATCGCGTGTTTTACAAATACTCGCTAAGATGTTGGATATCAACTAATTAAGTAGTAGTAAAACATGCTTCAACTTACTCCAACTATTGTTTAATTCGAAGATATTATCTATTGAGAGGTTTTGAGATTCCATAGAAAGTCATTTTCTTTAAGAAGTTGTCGATAAGAGAGTCAAGTATTATTTTTATGTATTCATTCCAAGCCTGGGTTGAAATGGTTCAGAATTGACTTTTAAAAATGAGAATTCGTTTATCAAAGAATTTTTTCAAGAAAATGTTTTATTATGAAATCTTACTGATAAACAATTTGAAATTCTATTGATTGATTATATATATGTGCCAAATAACAGTTGGAATCAACGGGAAAAAAAGATGATACTTCATCTACTTCAAAATTTTATCGAAGTACAAAGAAATATAGAAGAATACATAGGGGTATTAGAAAATTACGAAAGTATCGCTTTTTCTTCCTTGGTTGGAAATAGGACTATCATTTCTTGTTTTACAGATGAGATTTATGAAAGTCCAGATGGAGTATAGTAGCCCATCGATAGGCTACGCTATATTTGAACGATGAACTGTATAGAAAATCATTTTCTTTTCCTTTTTTCTTAAGTAGGACGCTAAATACAATGAGTCAACTATGTTGCCTTTAGTACTGTATTTGAGTTGTTTACTCCATTTGATCATGATTAATATTAAAACACTCAAGACAAAAAAATTTCTTATAGCCAGAACAGAAAGTTTATACTTTGTTTACTGGCGCACGACTAGCTTCTCTTGACTGTTGAACTTGTCCTTTGGCATAGCAGCCAGTATACGGTCTGCCGACATTATGCGTAGATCCTTCTTTTTCTTCGAGCTTGTGATCAACAAGTGTTGCGCGTCGACCAGACTTTAGCTTCTGGGTTGCTGTGCCAAGTAGTAAAGACCGAACAAGACTTTGACGAAACTGCACAATGGTCACTTTGCTTTTCATGTTGTTTTCTTATCATTAACTTCTTCGTCAGAACTGTCAGATTCAAGGTGCATTCTATCAAAGTCCTCACTCAGAGAACTCACTTGACTAAATGAGTTTCCTTGATTTTATTTGCACATGCTTCGTATAATATGAAAAGTAATGTTGATCGATTATTCATTTGATCAGAATAAAATGACTTATTATTTTGTGATATAAAGAAAAGAACGATAGATAATCATTATAAGATAACGAAAATGTCATTATACAATCTAATCAATTCGTAGTTCATTAAAACTTCTTGAAACGACATTAATCGATTTGAAAATTTTGATTATCAAGATTCTTATATTTATATCAACATTATGATCAGAGATAATCTCATCTCATAAGATGTTATTTTAAAGGTCATCTTTAGTAATCAAAGTTCATATAGACATAATTAGGTATTTATTGGTCTTTGTTTATATATAAACTAATTTTGGTCGAGACTTCTCGATACAATTTGCATAATTTTATAATACTTGTTAATATACATTGAAATAAAATGAATGTAAAGATATTAATCTGATCGTTAAATAGATCATAGTATAGCATATAATGATTAGTATTGGACAAACAAGAAAAAATAAAAATACTTGAAAAAAGAATAATATCAATAGAACTAATCTATACAAATATTCACAAGGTAAATATAAAAATTTTGTAAAAGATGATAAATTTTATTTTTTTTTGTTAATAATGAAAGAAAACTAAAAAATAAAATAAATTAATCGACAAAAAAAAAAGGAATGATAATAAAGTTAAAATTGTATGATAATGATTAATATCAAAATAGAAAACTAATCATTGTAAATAATACTATATTGAATTCAACTAAATAAAAAAAAAAAAAAAAAAAATTTTTATAAAATAAATTCGTTTGTTTTTATTTTATTTCTATTTACTTTTAAAAGATAATTGTTTTATCGATGATGACTTAAATTAAAAAAATAAAATAAATAAATTCAAATATAATTAATAAGAAAAAGAATTTTCTTACAGTTGTAGATCTATATGTACTTATAGTTGAACGTATTGTTGTTACAATAATTGGTTCCTTTGTTGATACAGTCGTACGGATTGTACTATTATTTAAAACAATTGAATCTGTTATACTTGTTGTCATAATTGGACTTTCAGTTGAAGTATCAGGTTTAGTTGAAGATAAAGTATTATTAAAATTATTTATAAGAGTTGTAGTCGAAGTTGTAGTAGGACTAGGATTATTTGTTACAGTTGTACTAATAGATGCTGATGAAGTTGTGCTTGATGTCATTGTACTACTTGTTGTTATACTCTAAAATAATGAAGAATATTTCATTTAGAAAATAATAAATATATTAAATAATTAACTTGTTCTCTTGTTGTTGTTGTTGTTGTTGTTGTTGTTGTTGTGTTTGGCATTATAATTGGTTCTTAAAAAAGAAAAAAATCTAATAATGAATGTAAATATCTATAGATAAATACCACAAAATATATCAATTATTGTTATTTCATCAATACCAATATAAAATGATTGTGATTCTGAAGACCAACGTTCAAATACAAAAAATATCTAATAGAATTAAATAATTTAATTATTAGAAGAAGAAAACAAAAAAACAAGTAAATATTACATTTAAAATTGGATGTAATATTTGAAAATTTTCTCTTATTTGATGCCATTTATTAGCTGAATATGAAGAAACTGTTAGAATTGTTCGATTTT
This sequence comes from Macrotrachela quadricornifera, assembly GCA_022393335.1. Classification (NCBI taxonomy): domain Eukaryota; kingdom Metazoa; phylum Rotifera; class Eurotatoria; order Philodinida; family Philodinidae; genus Macrotrachela; species Macrotrachela quadricornifera. Next base: position 13,743 of record JAJEKB010017938.1, read on the forward strand.
GATGTGTTTGAGCATCTTCTAATAAAACTTTAACAGTTCCATTCGAATTTCCATCAGAAAAATAATAATATAATCGAATACAATGATGACCAAGTGACAAATTTGGAATTGATTTTAACGGATAAGTACGAGATCCAGTTTCATTTATTTCAAATATTTCATAACCATATTCACCTATATTAACATAACAATATATACAATAACTATCATATACAGGTGTTTAAAAAAAAAAACTTAGAAACCTTCTTCTATACAAGTACTCTTAGAATTATTTTGTAGTATAGTAGATAGCTCACAACGAGCTCTATACAACAATATAATTTCATATTCTTTTGATTGACTTATAAAAATATATATATCGAAGAGGAAATAAATCACACTTCTATATATACAACATGTAGTATATCTGTCGAGGGTTTATCCCTAAAAAATTAACTTTTGTAGTTGCTTATAATAGTAGAGAAACGGATGTTTTGAAAAAAAGATTTTTTAGCAAACATTTGTATATAATAATACCTTGACTACAATTAATTGTTGAACCATTTCCATTTAAAGCAGGACATGTTGCTGGAAGATCAGGATCAATTTTTTGACAAAAATACATTTGAAATGATCCGATATCATAAGGAAAATCACATTCACCATCATCATTATGTGTTACTAAACAATAATAATAATAATAATAATAAAAAAGATTTGTTTTTTTATACAAATCGAAGTAACATCTGAGAGTGGTTGTCTTATATCTTGAATTGTATCATTTAATAGAATAACTGAACTTGAAGGAAGATCTTGAATACATTCTTGTCCATAATCAAAATCACATGTCCATTGATGACTTTTAGAAAAAATAATAAATAAAATAATAAATGAAATCATTTGTTTTATTCAAATGAATAAATTGTTTGAATAGAAAAAAATCAAATTCTTTAAATATAAATGAGAATTTTATTGATAAAAGTAATAAACTAATATTGATTTATATATTTTGTTTTACTTAATATATTAATATTTATCTTGACGATTATCTTCTTATGTCTTAAGAAAAAGAAAAAAACCTTTGATTTCAAGATCATTACTTAATCATATTTATCATTGAATATCAGATAAGATTAGAAGGGAATTAAAAAAAATATTTATTATTTAAAAGGATGATTGTCAATTATAAAATAAAATAAAAAAAACTAAGTATTTTTGAGATATTGTTGAATAAAATAATTATAATTAATAGTTCCATCCATTTTTGTATCAAGTTGAGATGCTAACATATAAAATTCTTCATCATTTAATGAACATTTATATTGTTGTAAGATTTCTTTGAATATTTTTATTGTTACATTACCACTATTTGTTATATCTTGTTGTTTAAATGATCGTCTCAATTGTTTAGAAGAATCAGATAACTATATTAAAAATAATATTATTTTATTTAAAAGAAAATATTGTTTTACTTTTCGTCGAAGTTTATTATGAACTTCATTTGAAATAGATCGATCAGATGAAACATGAATAGAATTATTATTTGTTGATAATGATTTACTTGGAGGTTCATCTATTTCATCAATTAATTCAGCAATTGGAGCATGATGTTTCAAAAATCGAACATAATTCATTCTGAAAAAAGATATTTTATACTTTTTAAATATATCCAGATCAATACGAATAGGCCGTTAATAAGAGTCAAATGATAAAAAACGGCGAATTCATCGAAGATTACATATTTTTTGTATACAATTATCAGTTTACAGAATAGAGCTCCTTAACTAGATTTCGCGTGATAGTTGGCGCCTAAACTTATATAGAATGCGTGGCTTTTTCAATCTGACTATTTACCGTACGAAGCGTTTTATGGTTCCACTTACATAGATTAAGTAATATTCTGTTTTGCTTGATCTGTCCTATTGAATTTAGCAATAAGTTCAATAAAAATATTAATTTTTATTTTTTATTTCGAGATTATTTACAACGATAAAATAAACAGTAAATACTTATTTAAATAAATAGATTTTATTGTTCACAGTAATGGATAAAGGTCCCGCATCTGGACAAAAACTATCGAAATAAATCAAGTCGAAGAGAACGGCCTTGAATGGATGTTTTGAGAAGGATTATACTCAGACTGAGATATCAAACCAACACCAAGGATTTTTCTTATTGTGTTATCTGAAACTAAGAAAAAGATACAATGCTGTTCAACCCATTGTTAAAAAACTCTACTCTTAGTCTCTCTTCAGTAAAATTCTCATTAAAAACCGACATGTCTTCGTTAAGTCGCGATCTACATATTTCTTACACATGGAATTGGCATAATCCAGTCCTATCAGTATTCAGTTCGAATATCACGCTATACTTGGCCGTTCATCCTAATATTTATTAAAGATTACATAAGTAAAGATAAATCTTTATTAAAATTTTCAGCATTATAGATATGAAGATTCCTATCGTTCTATACCTTTGGGTCGACAACTGGTAAATCATTAGAATATGGCAAATCTAAATGACCTTTGTGGTATAAGTAGACTATTATAGGAGTTACTTATTAAACTAAAAATATTGCCTTTAGTTCAACAAATTGAGCAGACCCAGGATTTTCTTCAAATATCAAATAATTTAGTCAAAATTATAAAGAAAAACTCTTTGATGTTGACCTGACATCTTAGCCATTAGTGAGCATATGTGATATGAGCTTTCGCCTGCAATCAGGATTCACTAAATCCTTGCTTCAATACAAGTTTTAAAGGTAGCAATGCTTATTTAGATAGTTTTCGTTAAGGATGAAGTCTTTTGTCCAGCACTATACGTTATAGAATGGCTCACCGTACTTTATTCGTAAAATCGGGAAAAACAGCTAATTATAGACCGTTAACCATACGGATACATATTTTTCATAAAAAAGTTATTCTTTGAGTAAAAAAAGTAATTAGTTAAAACTAATCTCAGATTTGGCTTTCCGCCACCGATTACCTTTTCGTCAAGTTTTATAGAAAATATTAATAAAATGTTTTTTTAACCTTGTGCGAACATACAATCAAACAATTTATGTTTCTAAGACTTCCCTATGAGAAAGTGAATATTTAATGTTGTAAAAAAAAAGCCTCCGTATGATTTAATATTAAAATTACCTTGAATCATGTTTATTTTGAAATTTAAATTTAAGCATATCAAGATCTTCTTGATTAACAGGTGGACAAAGTTCAGTTAAAATGTCATCAAATTCATCTGATTGAACATAACCAGTTCTATATGGATCTAATTGAGTAAATTCTCTACGTAATTGATCCCAATTTGATCTAATAGCATTAAGAGCCGTTCCATGAACAAGAACAGAATCTCCATATAATTTTCTTGATGTTAAAAGAAAATCAGCATCACCTCGTTTTGGTGGATTTTGTTTTGCATTTGGATAATGTGCTGAACGTTTTGAATAACCAAATTCACGTAAAAATTGATAAAAATCTAAATTTCCATTTTCTTTTAAATGACATCGAGACCAAAGTAAAACAATTTCCGAACGTGTTATTTCAGGTTTAAGGCCAAGACTAAAGAAATTTATTTTAAAAAAATATTTTTAAATTAAAAAACAAAATAAAACCGTTTAAATAAATCATATAAAAGATCTTGTGTTAATTCTCCATATGATCCACGATCAATTTTTTTAAATTCATCTTCAATATCTTTATATCGATTTCGAATAATAGTTTTAAGAATTTCTCGAAGCTTTAAATAAAATAAAAATAAAATAAAGAATTATTTAAAAAAAGAAATTTAAATTAAAATAAACTTGTTCGATTGATCTTGGTTTTTGTTGATCATTTTCATTAAAATCATTTTGTTTTTCTCGTTTTTTATTTTTAATATGTTCTTGATTAAGACTATCACGAATATTTTTTGATCTCATATATTCCCATTGAGGAATTCTTAAAATTAAAATAAATAAATTAAATAATAATAAATAATAAATAAAATAAACATACACAGGTGATTTTTGTTCTTCTTTTTCATATTGTTGAATAAATGTTGTACGATCCATAATTTGTTTTAAATATTCTTTATATTTTATTTTTCCATTATCATCTATTGGAATTTGTTTTAATAATTGATAATATTCATCAGGTCGTAATGGAAATTCAAGTAAATCTTCAATTATTGTTCTCATTTCATTATTATTTATTGTTCCATTATGATAATTATCTAAACGTGTTAATTCATCACGAATTCGTTCATAATTAGTTGATATTAAATATTCAACTTGTCGTTCTAATGATGTTTGACGATTTTCTTCTAATGGTCTATTATTAACAAAAAGAATATATATATATATATATATATTTAAATAAAAGAAAAAAATTCAATACAAACAATGTATTATCAGCATTAATTCTTTTTTTCGTTGGATCTGAACGTTGTTTAAATGCATTAATAACATCTTTATATGGAATTGTTCCATTTGTTAATGTTAAATCAATATTTAAACGTTTTAAAAAAAAATCTAAAAGATTTCCTTCTAATATAAAACCAAAACGTTTTAATTCTTCAATAAATCGATCACGTGGTAACTAAAATATACAATTGATTTATTTATTATATATAAAAAAAGAATATCTAACCATTCCAATTTGTTTAATATCTAATCGTTCGAGTGCATGTTCAAGTTCAGAAAATCCATGTGGAAATTTATGATTGAGCCATGTTTGAATTTGATTTTCATCTAATTGATTGTAAGAACCTTTTAAATAAAATAATTAAATAGAATAAACTAATGAAATAAATACTATTAATTCGAGGTGTTTTTATTGATGAATCAGTATGAGAAGATTTAAGATTTGTTGCTTTTAATATAGCTGCTTGTTGATCTTGTGTTTCACTTGTTGGAATTGATGGTGTTTCATTAAGAAATTCTTCATTTGTTAAACGTTTTAAAAATTTTTCCGATGTTATTGCATGAAAACCATCCGTATCAAATCTTTTTTATTTTTTATTAAATAAAAAAAAAAGAAAAAAAAAAATGTTTTCTTACTTATCCCATAGTTTATCGAATTCTTTATCTTTCATTCTATAACCCATATCAATAAGTGCATTATGAAATTGTGCTTTAAATATTCTTGATGATGGTCCACCATCTAATGATGGACATAAATTAACTAAATCTCTATGTCTATTTAAAAAAAACGAATTTTTTTTTTGATTTATTAAAATTTTTGAAATAAAATACTTACTTAGTTCGAACTTTATCTTTAAGAATAATAAACATTTGTGCAGCTGTTCTTTTTGTTAAAAATTCTTGATGTGGAGATGATTGACGAGATACCCATCCAGGTAAATTTTCTTCACCATTAAATAATGAATTAAGAAATTCATCAAAATTAATTTTATTTAAATGTTTTAAATTAAGTCGTTCTAATAATTTATCAATTTGATTTGGACCAATTTGTCGTTGTGTACCAAATATAGAAGCAATTATATGATGAAATGCTTCACGAGAAATTTTTCCATTTGAATCATAATCAGCAGCATGACGAAATTTAGTTCGAACATCATGAATTTGTGAACGAACTTTTTCTCTTAAAACTGTTTCAAGTTCATCAAGAATAATACGTGATGTCATTGGACTTGTTTTACCCGTTTCAACACTGTATGATGATGTTGTACTTGATGGTCGACGACCTTTAAATTTTATTATTTAATAAAAAAGAAAAATAAAAAATAAAATTAATATTACCAAATATAGGTAATCGAACTTTTTGTCGATCTTGTCCATAAATAGTATTAACATTTTCTGGTATATCATTTAATGGTTGATTATATGTTGAAGAATTAATTGTATTTTTTGAATATGATGATCTTCGACGATATTGATTAACTAATTCTGGTGTTGATGTTTCACTTCTTATTAACTGACCATTTCCACTTCCATTTCGCGATTTTCCTCGAATATCTAACGAATTTTTATCTTGTTCATTAAGATATTTCGATGGATGTTCAATTCTTGGTAAAGTCATTACTTTTTTATTAAATGAAGATGACGTTGATGAAGATACCAATGCCATTTTATTTCTTAAAATTTAAACCAAGACAACGATTGACAATGACAACTATTTTATTGTTGTTACCATTGAATTATTCAATTTTTGTTTGTTGTATCAACTTAAGTGAGCAAAAACGATGACGACGCGTTTTTTTTCTCTTCTCTCTTTTATTCGTTATACATTTAACATTAAATAAAAGCAATCAAACATTTTTTTTAACGCTTTTTTCATCGATTTCAAGAACAAACATTTCAATTTTATTTAAATAGAAGAAAAAAAAATCAAATTTAATCAACATTATATTTAGTTTTTTTACTCGGCAATTTTATTTCTTATTAGAAAGTCTTTTCTTTTTGTAAAACACGCTCAGGAAATAATTTATTTTTCTATAGAAAATATCTGAGATTTAATTCATTTTTATTCTCAGTTATATCACGTAAATTAGAAGAAAATGACATTTCACAATAATTTTATCTAATTCATATATTAATAATATATTTCTAAAGAAACTTTTTTTAAAATCGTCAATAATTGTAAACATCATTTAATCATTTTTATTTTATATTAATCATAAGTAAATACTATTTTATTTTCTTTATTAAATATTAATATAGATCTTTAGGAATGTTTATTTTTATTTTCCATATCGTATCCCATGTCACCACTTTTTCCACAACTGCGTCGTAGTTGCGTTCGCATCTGCAACGCAGACATTGTAGTTCGTACTGATGCATGGGAGTATAAAAGGAGGTGTCACAAGCACTCTAGCTCATTTTAACTTTTTACAGCGAGAAAGTTACTTCATTTATTTTTCTAAAGAATAAAGGCCAGTGCCAGGGTGTATTAAATGATCAATACAAATATCTAATTATTAAATGGATGATTATTAATTTGTTATTTATTCAGAAAATGCTGGGATTGACTGGGCGTAATCTCTTACAAGTACGATTTTTATATTGCAGTTACGCCGCAACTGTGCCGCAGTTTGACCTCAGTTGTACACATGAGATATTTACTTGTACTATTTAAAGAGTGGTGAAGTATGTCACTAGGTATCTTAGTCAATGTACTTATTTAAGGGTATCTGAAAAACTAGCCTTCGTATAGTGCTCGTTCTGATAAAAATAGCTGATGGGTATTTGGAGACGTATCGAACTATATATTATAAGATAAATTGACATAGTTTTTTCAAAGATTTCAAGTGACGTTTTTGGAAAGGAATGTGGTTAAAGTGATTTTTCAATAATTTCGTGTGCACTTTAATCGATAACAGAAGATAGATATATTATACTTAAAATTGATATGTTTAGATCTATCCGTTCAAAACTTCAAAATATCTTAGTGAAAATTCTTTGATAGCTATTCTATTAATTAAAGTGAAAAAACTAATTTTATACGCTTTTCTCATACAATAAAACGATGAAATTTTCGACATTTTTTAATAAATTCATTAAGAAAACTTTTTCCAACGGTAAAAATCATTCCTTCTTGAAAAATACTCCTCAACCTGTTTTTTTCTCAATGGACATTCATATGTCACAAAAAACTTGGGATGTTGGAGTACCTTAAAGTACTTTTAAGTACGTATAAAGTACTCATACGGATACCTCATAAAGTAGCTTTTATTTAAAGAAAGATAATAGATACGACAGATTGAACGGCTATGCTTTGTATTTCAGTTTTCATTCACTTACTACATTGTATTAAAAAAATAAAATATACCGCAAGATGCAGCGTAAAAAGCTCTACAATTTGCAAAGAACGGTTCATTTTCTACATGAAATAAGCAAGGAAGAATTTCATTGGTACAGAAAAAAAATAGCATTTTCGTAACGGTAAAAGTTGGTCGCATGAAAGTTTGGATACAAACGGTGCATATATAAAATAAGCTGTTCTTTGTAAATTGTGGAATTTTTTATGCTGTATATTGTGGTTTTATTTTATTTTTTTCTTTAATGAAGTGTATTACTTGACGAAAACGCGAGATAAAAAAAACAAATCTGTCTTCCCAGGTCGAATAATCCGATCCGGCAATGGTCTGTTCCGGATATTTTCTGGTAGCAGTATTTCGATGAACGGATCCGGTGACAGGATTTATCTGGTTTCACCCGGAACCGATAGGAATCTGTCAAAACCGGCAGCAAGATACGGTTACTGGAATATTGCCTCCATAGTTCGCTAATTTCTGGTGCTTTTCTGATGGCAACGGTGATTTTTTCTCCTCTTTCCGGCCGTTTCCTCAGGCTCGAATCTTCGACCTAGGTTGTGCAAAACAAAAAAACATAATTTTCGTGTAGTTGGAATTTGGTTGCTCAAAGTTTTGTCCATTTCGAAAATAAAAGGTGCAACTACAAAATAAGCAGTTTTATGTAAATTGTAGGGCTTTTCATGCTGTATCTTATGCTTGTATATTCTGTTTTTTTAATACAATATATTATGTGAATGAAAACTGAAGAAAGCATGATCGTTCAATCTAATTTTTTGTATTTTCCTGAAAGATAATATCTTCGCACAATCGTTATGAATTTTGTACGTATAGAAAAAAACTGGATGCATCCACCTATCATTTAAAGAAAATTAAGTTAATGAAGTTAAAGCAAATAGTAAAGATAAATGAATAATTTAAGTGGAAAGATCTTTTGGAACACCCGATAAATATTTTTTTATATGATGTAGGATCCTTCTGACTCAATCTCACGTTGGATAATATTATATAGAGGCATGTCGAACAGTGATAATATACTTTTTGGAAAAGAAAAAAAATTAAATTTGATTTGTTTCTCCTATCTGATAAATATAATAAGGAGAAAAACAAACATAAGAGAGACTCATCTATATAAAGATACGAATAAGAAAAAGAAAAATGGTTGATTATTTACATTAGAAAGATCAATAAGTGCATATTGTAGAAAAATCGAAATTGACTTAAAAAAATTCAATATGAATAGTGATTAAAAGTCTTTTCAGTTATTGATTATTTTGTTCATATATTTGTTTAGCTGATAAATCAGTTGTACAATTATCTTGAATAATACTATCAAATTTCGAATAATCAACAGTATAATTATGAACATCAAAATGAATCATCCTTTCAAATCTTGAACCCCAAACAATTTCCGTTGGTAAATAAGATGTTTTAACTTGTGTAACCATCCCAGTTGCTTCTATAATACCTTCAAGAACAAGTAAAATTTCAAATTTTTCATTAGAAATTCTTTGTTTATCCATATCATATAATGGACTTTTAATATCTATTTTATGCTCAATAATAAGTGGCCAATTAAGAAATAATCTATCTCTTCCAGCATCAAATCCAACATCCATATCAGTTAATTTTAATGGAACTTTTTCATATTCTCTCGTTAAATATTTTGAAACAAAATACATTCTAATATGAGCTTCAGCTAATGTTGATTTAAGACGCATATCTCCTAAACGACATTGTAATGTTAATAATCCATCTTTTAATGCAATAACAGCTTGTTTTGACCACATTAATGTTTGACGACGTTTTCTTGGACGAGATAATCTTGTATAAACAAGACCAACCCATAATGCTTGAATTAAAAGACCAAAACAACTTTGAATTATAACAAGTATAATACCAGCTGTACATTGTTCAGTTACTGCTCGTGTTCCATAACCAATTGTTTGTTGTGTTTCAATTGAATAAAGAAGAGCTCCACGAAATGATTTAACACCAGCAACACATGGAATAAAACTTGAATTATTTAAATTTTTATCAGAAAAATCTCCATGAACAATCATTATTATATACCAAATAACAGAAAATAATAACCATGATGTTATAAAACAAAATACAAATAATAATAATATCCATGACCATGGTAAATCTAATAATGATGTAAACATATCTCGGATATAACGACTACGATCATTTATATTCAATCTATTTAATCATACATCCTCTTTTATTGTTTTATCATTTAAAGAAATTTTTACCTTTTAAAATTAATATTTCCATTTTTTTTTATAAGACGTTGTCGACTCCATGTTATAACTTTATAGAAGATTTTTAAAAAAAAATAATTATATAAAATACACAAATTTTTTCAAATAAATTACTTGATGAATGTCTTCGAGAATTTCTAATTTATAAGAAAAATAAATTCGATTTATTTAACCTACGATGCAAAATATAAATACTTAAATGTCACGATATGATTCTTCGGGAGAGTTAGCTCTTTATAATAACTCTCTACAATGTTCGTATTAGCAAAGAATCATATTTTAACATTTTAGCAATTACTTTTGCATTGCTAATTATTTATATTAAATAAATAAATACTAACCGATGATTTATTTGTAGATTTATACCATTTGAATTATTCGATCGAAATATATTAAATTCAACCATTGATAATTATATAATCATTATTTAATGTGTCTTCGTTCTAATATATTTTTATCCTTTATAATAAAACCTTTTTATTCATTTATTATTTCACAAAATACGCATTTTTCTTTTTTTTCTTTCATGTCACATGGCAAATACATCACCTTCAACAGTATTCTAGAATAAAATGCTTTTTTTTTTTGTTACATTTCTATTCAATGTATTATTTATTTATTTATTTATTGACAATATATTTATCATTCATGACAAATATATTTTCTTAAACTTTAAATAGAATATCTAATCCAGTTTATACACATTTGTTTTAATTCTTCAATAAATAGATAAGAAAACATTTTTTTTCTTTGTCATTGATAATCCTAGTTAAAGAAAAAACAAATTCATTCTTATTCATCTTTAATTGTTTTATTACTTTTATCTTATAGAAAATATTTTTCATCTTTTATCTCTTATTCAAAGATTTTTGAAATGATATTTTAATTTATTATTCTTGACATTAAAAATATAGTATATTTAAAATATTAATTAATGAATTTTTAAAAGTTTATTCTACTCATATTCATTTATCTATACAAAAAATATAGTTATAGTCATTGTTTGTTTTTGCCTCGATGATTGGAAACGTCTATCAAACGTGTTTTATTTTCGTGAAAAACACTAAGAGTAAACGTGTCTGTACACGTTATAGATAAAATAAACGAAGCGTTTCATATTTTCGAGGCTGAAAGGATAGGGTCTAGAAAACGAAATTCACCTATGTCTGTCTTTTTGTCCATAACGCGGTCAAAATGACCATTCAAAACTATAGTTCGAATAAACATGGAGAAGACTATAAAAATCATCTAATCACTATGATTTAAGTTAATCGATCATTGTTTAATTATTTATTTTGATTCGATTGTTGTTCAAAATTGTATCAACAACTAAGTGTTCTATCAATAAATTAGAATTTTATAAATGAATCTGAACATAATTCTAATAAACAAATATCATATTCTTTGAATAATGTGACCAAATTTTTTTGAATAGTAACAGTGATTAAATAATATAATTATCTAAATTAGCATTGTTGTTTACAATATGATTGTAGTTCACGATAAAATATGAAAATGTTTTATGTAAAAGAGTAGCACGCAAACGGCATGTTAGTATCCATGAATGTAACTTCATACCGCTAACTTATATATATATCTTTTCTTTCTTTCCTATAGAATATCTATTGTTCTATTCATCATTATGAGACCTTGATGACCTTTTTCTTGCGCAATTTCATTTTTGCTATTCTATTTTTGTATTTCTTCCTTGATATACATGCTTGTGATCTGTCTCTTGTCTTTGTCTTTTTGTTTTTCCATGTTTTTCATCATTATTATTTTTCGTCGTTACTATTTGTGATGTTTATTGATTTTCATCAATAGAGTATTTAGTAAAAATCATCATCTTTCAATATATTTATATTATCAATATAGGATTGGCAATTCTTCTCAAGATTAGCAGGCTAAGATCCTAGACATTACATTTCGACCAACGTCAATAACGGACTTTGAAGCCATTAGTTACATTCCAAAAATGAGAACCTCATAAGTCATATACATAACAGTTCATAATACCGGATGAAAGGGTTTTTGTAGTTGGGTAGATTTTTTCTTACGATTGGGCATCGATATTGATACCCATACAAAAAATGCTTATAGAGAGGCAGTTTGAACTCATATAAAGAATCATATGAAATTATTTGAAGAATATGATTTCTTTTTATCAGAATTTTATGTTCAAATTCACTTGTAAAATTCTAAATTATTGCTAAAGCACCTAGTATATTGATATAACATTGAATAATAAACTAATCAAAATAAATAATTAAACGATGATCATTCTTTTTAACCAGTACTGATGGATTTGTTTAGACCATAATGACGCGATGATCTGTATGATTTCCTCCACGACTGTTGCAACTATAGTTACCATATAAACACTATAACCAAATAATTCTGTTACACACAAGTGAATATATTGAATCTTCGTTTACATCTATGAATAATTATATCGATATTCCTATTCTGTCAATCTAGGGTCAAGTGAGTCAACAGTCAATAAATGTTACTTATGAATAAATGAAATAATGTTCAAAAATCGTTCATAAACACTACTGAGATATACGATGAGAAGGAATAATATTTATTTTAATGAGAACTTGATCAGTTAAATACTTTATTTCAATCTAATATATATTTTTCGAAGTTATAATTGTAGTCAAAAAAACTTGCATACCTTTTTCTACACATTTTATTTTATATAGATTCCCTATTCATATTGTTTTATATTGTAGTTGATAGTTCACGAAGAATACTATAAAACAATATAATTTTATACCTCGTTTGTTCACCTTCAAAAGAAATAGAAAACAATCCCTTAAAAGTAATAGAAAAAAAAAACTAAATGTTTTCCAAGCATATTGTCTGAATAAAGATCATGAAAACTGTATTTCAGTGTGTAACAGACAACAAAACTTTATTTTAAAGATCGTTACAACCAGAAACATATTTTTATTTTTACATGGAAATATTTTAGATGTTCGTTTAGACTAGCAACCATTTGTTTGAATCTACTATTATTCTAGTAGATAATCCTTATCAGAATACTTATTTTACAATTGGTCATACAGAGGGTCAGAATGTGATTGTTTTAATGAAGGATTGAAATAGTAAGATTTATTCGTTTGTTAAAGGGACATTGGATAGCTGTAAATTATTAGAATATTATCTTCCTTGTTATTCATCAAAATTGTAGATACATATGGATGATTTTCCGTATATTTAATTGAATTTTTATTCATTTTAACATCATCTGAATATTATTTAGTATAAGTCTAATATAAAGTTTCAGTGAATAAAATGTATGTAAACTGATGATTTTTATCACGTAGTTAACTCTTCATGAGCGTCAATTTTTGGGGTAAAATAGCGTCCGATACAAAATAAATAAACGTGCACAAAGGCACTGAGAAATATAATTGTATCCAAATGCGAATGAAAAAAAATCTTTGAGAGACATTTGAACGCAGTTAAAAAACGAAATATATTTAAATGTGTTAAATATGTTTTTATAAAACTGTTGAGATACCGTTTTTTTATTTTGTATTTAAACACTTGCTATATGAAACCTGCATCTACCTTTAATTTATATCACAGGCATACTTATAGTGATGGTCGAGAAAATTAATTCCTTTTCTCTTCTTATATAGTACAGTTAAACCGCAACTTATCGGCTTTCGAATCGAATTTTTTTTTGTCGAAACGGTACAAAAATTATGCAATTCATTCATATATATGAAGAGCATTAGAGAGTGAGAATAATATCGAATATTCTTCCTATGTAATATGTTAGAGAAGGAGAAGGAAAACTAAATGTTCGAGAAAGATGTCTATACGATGACAATTGGAGCACTCTCTCACCTTCCCGCATAAGAAGTTTAGATATGTAATTGTTAAAAAAAAATATTTTTCACATCACAACACTAGGTGGCATAACCCTTATATCACCTTCCCCAAAGGGTTATTATAGTGAGAAGAGAGTTTTTGAAGAAAATAGTTTTATAGAAGTTTGCTTGTAAACGCTTGTATTTTCAATATCTGTCACCATACATCTTTATGACTTATTGAACAAACAACACTAGATGAATATCAGTCAAAATTTTCTGCTTAATTAATTTAATTCGCATATAAATGAATAATAGAAAAAGAAGTTTTAGTATTATACAGAAAACAGAAACTATGAATCTACGACGTGTTATATCCATTTAGTGTTCATTGTTATGTACAAACAGTTATTTTCTTTGTGAAAGTAATGAGCAAAGCAATCATATTATTGTTTTTCGCTAATCGAAGGAATCATAATGATATTGTTCAGAACAGAAATTTGTTGATCGTCATTATTGCTCGAAGATCTACATTCTTTGATTGAAATGATAATATAGGAGAACATAGCCAATGTAAGATAAATGAGTTGAAGAATAATTTGTATACGAACACGCAACATAGATGTATACAATAGAAGAACCAAACAACTTGCAGTTTGAGCAAATGTCAATAATGAAAAAGCTGTATCTTTCTTATCAGGAAACACCGAATTATACATAGCTAAAGAAAAATTAAATTCAACATTTTGTGGAACTCACATATGAAAAATGTGAGTGTAAGTTTTAAGTCGAAGTTTTGCGGCTCCCCCCCTTACAGACATCCTTAGCAACCAAGGTCAAAAGACAGTTTCCATAGCAACCGCGGTCAAAGGTCATTTAGTACAAATTTTCCTTAGCAACGCTTCCTGTCCGTCACAGATATAACAGGCGTGGCTATATTTTTTCGAAGAAAAAGAGTGAATGTAAATTTTAAGTCGAGACTTTTCGAGCTCTCCCCTTACAGGCCAGCTCCAATTACAGACAGGTCTTCATTGCAGATATCTCTATCAAAAATACCTCCGCATTGCAGCAGACACGACGCAATAAATGATTCCTGTGTTTTATCATCGTTCTCTTCCACCTTAAAGCTTTGCTGTAAATATATATCTATCAATGTAGAGCACTAACATTATGAAAAATTTACAGTAACACAGCTCCTAGCTTATATGAATATGTGAGTTCCACATTTTAGCCCTAAAAGGGCTGCGCTGACAAGCTTTTTTATCCACGTTTAATAACATATTTTTTTCAAAATTCAAATTAAATTTTAAAAAATCATAGACTCGTTAGTAAACAAGTATGCATACATTTCATTTTTAAATAAAGAAGATTTTAGTTTTACATCAGTCGAATATCTATTTGTTAATCACATTAATTTGACCATCTATCAAAAATGAGAACGAATCGATTCGTATTTCCTTCAGATATTTACGTTTATTTCGTGCAATTTCTGCTCAATAATTCATAACCACACAAATTTAGTGTGGTACTATGTGTTGCAATATTCTGTAGTGACCCTATTTTATCTAACCTGTTATGAATGGTTCGGTAATACCAGTTGAAATACTTGATAAACATGGAAGAATATATAGCACATAAGTTTGTGATGCTGTTGGTTTCCATATCAGCATAACAATGAATACTGTGTAGCTCAAAAGTGCTGCGACAATGAAACATGCTGGACGACTATATTTTCGTTTGACTAAAAATGTGACAACTATTGAAGAAAGAGTAACAGTAACACCATATATTGTCATTATTAATCCTAAAAAATCCTAAGAAAATAAATGAAGTATTGTGCTAAAGTAGACTGATATACGTACCAACATATTGCACACCAATAGCACAGGTAATGAAGCTCTATGAAAAAAAAAGTCAAGTTATTATTATTAGATAAAAATGAGATGAACTATGAAATCTGTTGAAAATCTCATATATGTATGTCTTTCATTGTATTTCGAAATACTATCATTCGGAATTTCTACAGAGAAGTTCCATCAAAATATGGAATTTATTCAATGTTTTTAATGATCAAGATGTATATAACTTACGTTTGTAAACGATCCCATGAAGAATATTTGTGATGATTCAGTCCAATATCCAAGTGGAAATATGATCAAATGTATGGGTTTAATTAATGTTTTCAAGGTTATTGAGGAAAATTCTATTGATTTGTGTATTATACTTTTCGAATCATCCTCTTCAATTAGAAAAAAAAGGGTCGACATTTCATGATGATAAAATAAAATATCTTGAATATTAATTATATTAACTTTTAGTATCGCGTTTTTGATTGAGAAAAAAAATGACCAATACAACAGATATCAATATCACTCCAGAGAATATACTGAAGAGAATGTATGTCTAAAACAATTGTATATTATTATAAAAATGAATGAAAAGAATTCTTTATGAAAGATATATATACTATTGTTGGAGATATATGACTATTTTCCACATTTTCTTCATGTTCCTTTTCTAAGAAATTTGATCCACATTGTTCTACATTTGTTTGTGTACTTTTTGGAATATTTCGTAAGACCAAATACGAGATGAGATTACCCCAAATCTCGGCTAATATTTATCATATTAATATAGAAATAAAATCAAATCATTTTATCCTAATCTAACTCACCTGATTGATATGCAGAAAAGAAAATACTAAAATATTTTTTATTTTTTTTATCATCATCATTATTTTCACTCTCACCACCAGCAAGAACAGAAACATAAGCCTCTTGAGCCATAAACATACACGCACGAAATATTCCACATATTGCTGCAGCTAAAGAAAAATTATTTCCCTATCTCTTACAATTCGAATTACTATTATACTTACTCAAAAACATGAACCATTGTTTTGGATACATATTAGATGCAACATATATCATAGCACCGAGCTGTCCACTAACAATCGACCATTTATATCCGAATATATGACCAATAGGAGTAGTAAAGAAGAGCGATGTAATCAATGAACTACCATATAGAATTACTAATGAATAAAGACCAACATTTGCTTCAGTATTTATACTTGATTGTAAACTAATAACACCATTTAATGAAGTATATGAACAAACGTAAGCAAGACAAATCATTATAAAATTGCGCTTCGTTCCCTTATTTTTATCTTCATTGTTTCTACTCACATTTTGTTCTTCTTGTTCATCCATTTGAAATATTATTTTCTATAAATGAACAAAATAATACGAGATAGAATCAATTCTTCAAAAAAATATACAACAAAATTAGTTCTTCTATTAGTATTACGTATAGATTAATCACTGTCAAATGAATGTGTAAATACTCGATATAGCACATTCACATTTTTTTTGTTGACAACTAAAAACAATTTTTAAAATTAGCTATATACATAGGTAAATGATGGCATAGAATATTTTCGATGTACTATTTACATACATATATTTCATTCTTACAGGTGAATATTATGATAATGATTACGCAGTTGATCAAAATGAGAGATTCCTATTTATTGATATCGATCGTCGAACGAAAAATCAGAGAAGACACGTGTGAATGTTACGAAAGGTAAATAATTTGTTTTTTTTCGATATATCATCGAGAGCAAAAGGTAAATATTGATATATCTATCTTGTTTCATTTTCATATAGATTTAAACGAACATCTCGGAACAATTCAAGAGATTTTGTAGAACATTGTCTAAAGTTTTTGTTTTATATATATTCGTTTTTAAATGTTGATTACAATGATTATTCTTAAGTAAAATTTATAAATTAACCTTTTTTGAAAAGATTAAATTTATAAGTTTCAATTAACAATGATCATTGTAAACAATGTTTACATACGAGAATATCTCAAACAAAAAACTTGAAACAATGTTCTATAAAAGGTTTTTATTATTATTGTTATTCATACTAACCTATGAGAGAATAGTTTCAACTAAAAAAAGAACTGGTATTATGAAGTACGTACGTTATTTCTCTCACTGATGTGTACTATAATAACCTGTCATAATAGTAATTAAATGCATAGTTTTTTTTTTCTTTCTACTCATTCTCTATACATTATATTGACATTATTTTTTTATACAGTTTCTTTCTTTCATAACATAAAAGACTATATTTAATGAAGGCAGAATAGAATAATGTCCCATATGATGACTCTTTTATTGCCTTTCGTACCTTATCGACAACTCTTTGAACTTGTCAGTAATCTCTCTCTCTGATTAATAATGGTCAAGACGACTATAATTGACCATAAACTCAGACTGATTATCAAATGGAACTATTTTGTGGATAAGCTGTTCCCTCGTTCTTTCAGAAACCATTCGAAATAGCTCGGTTAAACTTGGTCACACCGCAGTTTTATTCAAAAATTTTTTTTTCATGGAGAGAGTATTAAATGTATAGGACTTACTAAAGTAACTACTTTTAAAATTCCAAATAATTATTTTTAGGCTAAAATTTCATTGGCAGCTATTACAGAAACTTTCAGATTCATATTTTATTTGAGATTAATAGAAAAAGCGTTTAGCGATGTACAATGAATTTATCTTTTCCTTAAGCGAACATCTTGTTTCACAAGATTTTGATCAAGATATAAGATAGAGATAAGTGATGAGTAGGATCTATTTATGAATAGAACGAAATAATCAACAGTCAATCGAAAAAATGTTCGACATGATAAGCGTCTTTATTATTTCCTGAGTGAATCTCCAAAATCAAGTTTCAAAAATTGGAAAAATAACTCTTAAAGGCCCTATCGCAAGCGAGAATCTTTTTTCAAGATTCTAAGAGATTGGAAAGAGAATTTCTAATCCTTCCATAAGATTTATCTGTATTCAAAATCTAAAGAGAAATATTTTAATCCAATATAATAACATTATTTTATGTAGAAATTTTCCATATCTACTCACTTTTGTGTACTTTGTACTTTTAACAAAATCTTATTGACAATATATTGGTTCGTGATTACAAGTTGTTCTCCTTGGGTTAGATTAATAAAATAAATCTTTTTGCGCAATGTATACACCTGGAAATAAAGAAAATAATCGTTCGATAATATATATCTTTGGACATTATGTTGTATATTTATGTATATCGGCAATAGATCAATTCATTGTATAGTCAATTAGTCGCAATCAATTGGTCACATATATATGATAGGAAGAGAGAATCAATATTGTTACTTAACAAATTGTTAACTTAAAAAGTTTTGTATGAAATATTCGAAGTTCTATTTTGCTTAAACGAAATTACTATTAGTTTGTGATGAGAGCGTCCAAATAATGAAACTTTCATTTTAAAACACAGAAAAAGCTTTGATAAATGCGTTTGTCATCATCGAATAATTGAATTTATTTAAGTGAATTATCTCTTTGATGATGCTAAGAAAGAATATTAAAAACGAAAACAAGTCATGTTCTTATTATATGTTTAAATTTTTTCTCAATGGTTTATTTTTAATTGTGTATCAAATCTTAGTTGTCCTTAACAAGAAGGATAAATTAAATTTTATGATTCATTTAATTAGTTTTGAAAAACTTCTTCAAAAAAATATTTTTCTAGATTTTATTTGTTTGGATCAAGTATAACTGTCCAATCTCCTTAATAATACTTTGATGAACAATATAATCAGTTAAAATTTAATTTAAATCGTGTAATTCAATTATTTATTATCTCTTATTGTCATATATATAGAGCGAATTTCTCTGTCATTCTCGTATATCAATCTCAAATGACAATAATATTCAATTTCGAACATGATAAATAACTTTGATATTTACCTAACACTATATTAAGTTTTACTCTTGATTATAAAATGATTTTATATGAAAATAAATCAATTTGTTACGTTGACAATTTCTTTTTATATCGTCTTTATATGATAGAAGTAATGAAAAGAAAAAAAAAATTTTATTTTTTCCAATAAAACTATAAATTGATGTTTTAATTATTTTCATTTGACAAAATAATAAGATTAGAAAGGTTTCTCAAGATTTATTTGTTAATTAATTGAATTCCTATAAAATAAATGATTCTTTTTTTCTAATGTAAAATCTACTAAATAAACATAAAATAATGACATCTATCTTTGTCTATCAATCAATGGATAAGACTCAACTAAAATTATTCTTTTCTTTACTCATTGATTATGAGATGAGTTAAGACGTTTATTCAATAAATTATTTTAAGTTTTTAGGAAATTTTCTTTAAAAAAAAAAACTTTAAAGGTAAATTATTTCAATATATTTGTTTATTTATTAATGATTAATAAATAAAGTAATATATTCTATGACGAAATTTCTTATCTTTTTTTTTTTTGTTATCTATTAAAGTTGTCCTTTGAAAACTTTTTAATTTATATCATTTTATTTCATTTTAGTACGAAGATATGATGTTTGAATTAATATTATTCTCATTATTAGTTGGAGTAGTTAGTGGAAATACATATGGTTGTCCAAATAATGTTTGTTAATATTAATTTAATAATAATATAAAGAATATATTTGTTTTGTTTTGTTTTGTGTTAAGGTAACATGTATTGAAAAAGAAACATGTTGTCAAACAAATACTGGTTTATGGGCATGTTGTCCAATTGAAGATGGTCTTTGTTGTGATGATGGTCTTCATTGTTGTTCAAAAGGTCAAACATGTTTACCTAATGGAAATTGTTCTTCATCTAATAATGAAATATTTGTTTGTTTCATTTTAATTTAATATTATTTATATATATATATTTAATTTAGTCTGCTATTCCATTACGACATCGAGATATTCAATCAGATTATGTTCCATGTCCAGGTATTTCTTTTTTTATAATAATGTAATATTAGAAATAAATAAATAAATTCGTTTAGATGGAAGTTCATGTCCTAATGGTGATACTTGTTGTCAATTATCATCTGGTCATTATGGTTGTTGTCCTATTCGTATGTTTTTATATTAATTTAATAAAAATAATAATAATAATAATAAAATTTATTTTAGCTAATGCTGTTTGTTGTAGTAAGTTATTAAATATAAAAATAATCGTTATTATAAAATAAATTGAAAGATGATCATATTCATTGTTGTCCACATGGTTATGCTTGTGATGTTGAACATTCTCGATGTCGAAGAAAAATAGATGAATTAAATAATGTTCCATGTCCTGGTGGAGCAACAGAATGTTCAGATGGTTTGATGATTTATTTAAATTAAAAATAATATTTATTTAAATATATTTAGGTGAAACATGTTGTTCGTTAGGTTCAGGAGAATATGGATGTTGTCCATTAGGTAATCTAGTTTTTTTTTTTTATATTTATTTTCTATTATTATTATTATTAGTTGATGCTGTTTGTTGTAGTAAGTTGTTTGGGATTTAAATAATTATTTTGAAAAAAACCAAATGTAAATATTGTTAAAGGTGATCATATCCATTGTTGTCCACATGGTCATGCATGTGATGCTGAAAAAGGTCAATGTAATCAATATATATCAATTCCATGGTTTAAAAAAACTCCATCGATTCGTCGTAAACAATGTTTGTTTTGTTTTGTTTTTTATTTAAATAATTTTAAAAAATTAAATTTAGATACAGATTTAATTGATATAATTAATGATAAACAAATGGATTTACCTCAAGTTAAAATTTTATCATCAAAACCAAATACTGAAATACTTTGTCCAGATGCAACAAGTAACATATACACATTAATTAATAAAATATATCAATTGCAACGTACTTTCTCAAAAGATATACCTTTTAATTAAATATAATAGTTATTTTAAACTTTATATAGTTAATCAAAATAAGGCGCCTCCACAATATTTGCGTAACTTTTTGTTTAAGTACCTATTAAAAATTAAAAGTTAAGCTACTCAGGTCTATCGATACGGTCCGACATAGACTGTAATAATGGACACAGAAATCCTTCCCGTCACTATATTAAAATATATCCGTATACAGGTGTACTATCAGTATTCGGCCCTGTACTAATCGGAACGTTAACATAGGACAGAATTTTGTGACAGTACAGCCGTTCATGGAACTATTTTAATGGAATGACGGGCAGGATTTGTGCACCCATTATTATGTCCGTATGACCGATCGTATGAATAGACCTGGGTATTTACACGATATTTGCAACAATTAGATTATTTAACTAGCTGAATCCTTTAACAAAATTTCATAATAAAAATAAAATATTGACCATTCATAATGACGAGCTTTTAATCAGTTATATTAATATAGTGATTATAGATATAAAGGTTTTTTAACAGTCAGCAATCGAAATACGGAACTGGATGACTCCAAGGGACTGAAGTCTGATGTTTTCCCCTTGTGCTACAGTAGTAGTAGTAGAGTCAAGTTTGGGTAGAAAATATAAATATATTTTTGCTAAAATATGAAGTATTTAATTGAGTTTTTTTTTCTGGTGAATTCTTTTGTATTAGAATATACTTTTAATAGTGAAAATGTCTTTGATGATAATTTATTTCTGGAATTGATTAAATAAATCTGATGATTCGAGAAATATTCGTTAAAATTTCATTGAATTTGTCAAATGATTAGCGGATAATTTTGTTGATTTATTATGTATATATAGGTACATGTCCATCAACATCAACTTGTTGTTTATCAAGTGATTCAACATGGAGTTGTTGTCCAATAGAAAATGCGGTAAGTTTTATTTGAAAATAAATAAATAAATAAAAAGATAAATAAAGGTTTGTTGTTCTGATCGTATTCATTGTTGTCCAACACATTATAAATGTGATTTACATATATTTAAATGTGATCATTCTCTTCATGGATCAATTCCAATGTTAAAAAAAGAAAAATCCAAAAAGATAAATTCTCCACTTTCAACAATTCAATGTCCTGGTTAGATTTTATTTTAATTTAAATTAATTTTAAAAATATTCTTTTATTATTTATTTATTTAAGATGGAAAATCTTATTGTCCAGAAGAAACAACATGTTGTGAATTAGAAAATAGTTTCGTATAAATAATAAAAAAGTTAATTTTTAAAAACTAATCGTTTTGTTTTTTTCATCTTTAGGTTCATATGGATGTTGTCCATACAATGATGCAACATGTTGTTCAGATAAAGTTTGATTTTATTTTATATTTTAAAGAAAAAAAAACTAAAAATCTTTTAGATTCATTGTTGTGGAAATGGTTATGCATGTGATGATAGTGGAAAAAGATGTACTCGACGTTTAAATTCATTAAATATAACAGATATAATTCCATCTTCTATTAAATTACTATCAATAAAAAAAGAAGAAAATTTACAAATAAAACCATTTCAATCATTAACATATTTACAAAATGAAACATGTCCTGATGGAAAAACAAAATGTTCACCAACAACAACATGTTGTCCAAATAAACAAAATAATGAAATAACATATTCATGTTGTCCTTATTCAAAAGTAAAAAAGAAAAGAATTTATTTTAAAATTGAATATAATAAATTGTATATTTAGGGTGTTTGTTGTGGATTAAATGGTTCTGTTTGTTGTCCAAATAATTATATATGTGATGAAAAACAACTTTCTTGTCAATTAAGTAATTTAAGATTAATAAGAGATTTATCATATGATACAAATTATAATCAATGTGGATCATCCGATGTTGCTTGTTCATATGATCAAACTTGTTGTAGAACTTATGGATCATCTGATGGAGAATTTGCTTGTTGTGCTTTTCCTGATGTATTCTTTTTTTTTTTATAATTTTTAGTTTTTCTTTTTAAAGAATCTTATTCTATTTATTTGTTTAGGCTCAATGTTGTGAAGATGGTCGACATTGTTGTCCAAGAGGTAGTACATGCAGTATTCAATCTGGTGGATGTATACAAAATTAATTTATTTTAAAAACAAAAATTTATTTATTTTTCTAAATGAGAATATTTTTTTATTTTTAAAATAAAAGTCTTTCATTTTAAATGTTTTTAACATAAAAAATAAATTAAAAATCATCAAGATTTAATTAATTATAATATTTTTTTTTTATTTTTTTCACAATATTTCATTTAAGAGGAAAAAGACGATTGATCACGTGCAAGATCAAAGTATTGAAAAAATTATTAAATTAATAGCGGATTCTCGTATACATTTTGTCGAATGAAATATTGCATTAAAATTATTTCGATGTTTTTGGCGTTTAATCGAAGCTTATTCTCAAGGTCAAACATATGCTGATGTACTAAAACTGTTCTTCAGTCAACTTTGTACAACATCAGTTCAATCATATCGTAGAATATCAAATAAAAACATGAGCGAAGCTTAATATACATACTTTATCCATTTGAATACTTTTAATTTGCATGTCTCCCTTCATATTATATAACCAAGCATCAAAAGTGATTAATCTATTCATTTAAGATCATAAAATATCGATTAATATCACAAAGTTGTTATTTTCAGAGAAGGATTTCCAAAGGCTTCTTAAAGGTTCTCCAAAGACCTCCTATATGTGATACTTGAAGCTTGAATTCAACTATTCAACTATCATTTCAAATATTCAAGTATATAACTTTGAGACGATGGGACCAAGCCCAAGAGGAACAGCTGAGGATGAGAGTGCAACCCCTTTGAAGAAGGGCAGGACCAAACCCAAAATGATCAGCTGAGAGTGAGGGCGCAATTCTTTGCGGAGGAGCAAAATCCAACAGAACGCGATGGAAGGATATGCGTGTTTACTTGAATACTTGAAGAGTTGAATACTTCAATTCAACTTTCAAGTTTTACACTATTGTACTTTGTAAAAAAAGTGTCGTAGTGAATCTTTTTGTCGGTACCATTTTCAGAACCTTTCTAGGTTTTGGTTAAAAAATCTAGAACGTTAAATAGTTCTAGCCGGATATGTGGAATTTAAAAAAGTTTTAGATTTTTCGTCTATAATTTTAAAAAAGGGTTTTGAAAACCGTACCCAAATCCAGAACCTTTTATCGTTCACTATGGCACCTCTTTTTTTAGAGAGTAGGTTTGAATTCAAACCAACTCACTGAACGAATGGATGATTCAACAAATGGGTTTAGTGCGAATCAATATATACGAAACCTTTTGTTTCATTTGTCTGTGGAACCTTAATTTTAGTTTGATAGAAAGCTTTTGCACACAACCATGGATATAGAACATTTTCATTACCCCAATGAAAGGGTACGGCACGTATATGGACCGTATTTTGCCGGAATCTTGGTCGCCATTTTACGGCCGCAAACGGTTCGGATATGGTGCTGTGTACGGTGTATATACGATACGGAAACTGGCGGCCAAGATTCCGGTGAAATACGGCTCGGAAAAAGCCGTATACGGTCCGAAAACGGCAGCCGGATTTAATCACCTGGGTAATCTTATAAAATGGTTTAGTAGAAAATTCCTTTGTACGGAACCTATATTCGATTCGTTCAAGGAAGATTTTACACGAAACATTTGTTCTACGGAACCAGGAAAAGGTTTCGCGTTTGTGTCCAGATTAAGATTCTTTTTTGATTTCGTGAAAAAACCTTTTTTTTAAAGGGAGATCACAACATTTATGTCGTAAATCCGTCTAAATTATCTTAAAGACCAGGTTTCTAGAATCATCGATTGCAATAATAACGATATTATTCTAAAAAAAGACAATTATCTACATATTATGTCAAGAGAAATCACAAATTTGAAGATGTAAGGATAACTATAGAGAAATAATTGAGATTTATTAACTAGTTCAACAAGGTGGGATTTGACTCGGGATATGTATACAGTGTGCAGAATAGTTTTCTCGAGCTTTGTTTATTGTAAATCTGAAATGTTGCCTTTGTTGAGAAGTGAATGCGAATAGTGAAATTATTTTGATTGAGTGATTCATTGTGGCATTTACTTCTATCGTTCTATGAAAAACTCAATAGTATACGCCAAATACTATTCCAAACGTAGGTAAAGACGATCTCTTCAGCAAGGATCGAAGTGCATCATAAGAAGCTCGTAATCATTTCGGGAAACTCACTCATTCTTTTTTATTAGACACATTTTCTAGAGATT
Source organism: Macrotrachela quadricornifera (assembly GCA_022393335.1). Classification (NCBI taxonomy): domain Eukaryota; kingdom Metazoa; phylum Rotifera; class Eurotatoria; order Philodinida; family Philodinidae; genus Macrotrachela; species Macrotrachela quadricornifera. Next base: position 39,607 of record JAJEKB010017938.1, read on the forward strand.
TTCGATTTTTTTTCGATGAAAAAGTGAAACAATTTAAAACAAAATAAAAGGTATTCGTTTGTCCTGAGCTTCATTTGCTTCACCTTCACCCTTCACTTTTATTTCGAAAGAAAAAAGTACTTTTTGGTCACAAACGAAATTCTTACATGTACAATAAGTTGTATCTTCAATTATCCATCGTAACAGCAGATCAACTAGGTTAACTTTCTTAAAAAAACCCAATAGTTGGCAAGCAATTGATACGATAATTTAAAGTTCCAACAAAACTAGTTCTTGTTACCAAAAAGTTCATAATTCATAATCAACGGCAGATGTTTTTTTTGAAATCAAAACAGTCATCTTTCATACATCATAAATGTTTTTCTTGTTCTTGATACAGCAAGCAATTAACCACTTAAAAAAAAATCTCTTACGAAAAACATTTTTTTTTCAACCAACAAAGTGATGTCTTTCATATATATAAGCATTCTCTCGTGAGGAAGCCGTAGTGACGCATTTAGCGAATAGAAGCGAAGATGTCAACGAATAGTACTTCTAAACAGATTGATATTGATTTTTCCCTTATTGAAGAAATTCCATCGAAAACCAAGTGAGCAAGTTTACTATTAAAAAAATTCCAGTAGTTTTTATTGGTTTGTAATAGGAGAGATCGGGGAGGATTTTGGTCGTCGCCGGCATGCCAAGTCCTTGCCGCTGCGATAATATTAGTTTCAATAAGTGCACTGATCCCCGTCGCAATAACTCTGCTAAGTGAATCGGGTAAGTATACATATTCGAATCATACATTCTGAATAGTAGTTTTTGATTTCAAACTAATCGAGGAGTATAGGTTTAGTAAATAAAAGACAGAAGGCAACAAGAGTTTCATACGATTTTTTTTTCATCGGTCAAAATTAAAGCGGCAATTTCAACGACTACAACTACAGTTACAACTACAACAGCAACAACGGCAACAACTACAACTACAACAACTGGAACTACTGCAACTACAACAACAACTACAACTACAGCAACAACAACAACAACAACTACAACTACAACAACAACTACAACTACAGCAACAACAACAACGACTACAAGCGTAACCACAACTACTGCATATCCTACTTGTGCATCAACATGTGTCAACAGTACTACGTCAACAGCATCACGAGTTGCTTTTTATTCCTTTGATTCAACTACTGCAGATGCTACTGGCAATTATCCAGCCAGTGGTATTACCTCACCCACTTATGTCACTGGTTGGATTGGTAATGCTATTAGTTTTACAGCTTCCAATGGTCAACGTCTTTCTACATCGTATATTCCACTGAATTCTCGGACATTTACTATAGATTTCTGGTTCTATCCTACAGATATCAGTTCAAACAATGATTATGGCATGATGGGAGAATTTATGTCACAAACATCAGGTGGAGTCTTATTCATCAGTATCTATTATCAAGCACCCTATTTTGGTTTCTTTGGTGATGATACTCCAAGCACCTCGACCCTTACAATCAACACATGGTATCACTTGACATGCGTTTATGACAATAGTGCTGCTGTACGATATATCTACTTGAATGGAATTTTGGTTGCGCAATCAGCAGCAAATCCTCTTCAAGTGACATCAGGTGCATTTACGATTGGTGGCGCCAGTATAGCTGGAAGAGTAGCTGGGGTGAATGCATGGTATTCAGGTTACATCGATCATTTGACGATCAGTTATCGAGCAAAGAGCGCCTGTGAGATCTTTCTTACTGCTAATCTTGCTTGTTACTTTCCATTTGATTCGGCTGGTCCCCTCGTTGATTCTGGACCAAACTTTCTCACTGCTTCCAATGTGGGAGCAACTTCGACTACTGGTCGAGTGAACCAAGCATGGAAATTTACTTCTTCATTATCATACATTCTTGTGAGTGGAATTACAGCTTTACAAAATTCATACAACGTCTTCACCATTTCTATGTTTGTTAATCCGACGAGTGTCATTGGTGGTGCAACTCTCATTCATACTGCATCTCAATCGAATGGTCTGTCCCTTTCTTTTATAACTCACTGAATAATCTATATCTTGAGGGTGAGAATGAAGGTTTTGATGATTTGGGTGTGCGAAAATATTGACTTCATGAGTAACTTTTAATGAATCTTTAAGAAGTACACTGGTCATAAAAATAAATCTCCCAAAAGCAGGCTTTGAAACATTCTTCCACACGATTTACATTATAAAACATCGAATAACTTTGTATTTAGGCTTAGGTATATGTCTAACAATGTGGGGTTTGACTTCCAGTGGAATAGTCACAGTCAATGTGGTTAATTCAGCCAATGCTGCTGTCGGCGTGACCGCTCCATCTGTTTTGCAAACCAATACATGGACACACATTGCCCAAACATTCAGTGCAACAAATGGAAGTCGCCTATATATTAATGGCTATTTGGTAGCATCAGCAAGTGTGCCTACAGGTGCGCCTGTAGGCCCATATGCTTTCATTGGAGCATCACCAACTGGTTCGAGTCCATGTAATGCTGGGTCGATTGCCACTGGACAGTTTTATGGTAGTGTGGATGAATTTCGTGTATATAGACGAGAATTATCAGCGAACGATATTTGCCGTCTAGCAAGTCCATAGCATTAAACATGACATCAATTATATAAATCAATTTTCACAGAAAAATGTTTTTTTGAACACATTTATCGAATTTGAACTGTTCAGAAGACAATATTTGAATATATAACAAAATATACTTTGAACGATAATTAAGGAGTCTGATTGACATGGAAGATGGAAATCATGTTATCTTAAAGGTATACTAGTTCAAAGATTGATAGAAGTTATTTCTGATAACTCTGAAACACTGTTTTCATTACGATATCTATAACTTTTAGAATTGATCTTTAAAGGCCATTGATTCTCTTTTATTCACACTTCTAACATATGCTATATGACGTTTTTTTCGAGTTGTTATCTTCAAGAAAATAGTTTCCATGGCTTAGAATCATTAGAAAACATTAGAAATCACTAAAAACTACTGCAAAATATGAAGTAACGCTCATCAACGATGACTCGCTTAATCCTCAACTGAATTCATTATCAGATAATTTGTTTCAGTAAATGTGATGCTATAGTCACGTCAATCTGAGCAAACTTTTCACATTTAATCACTTCCAAAAGCAAAACTACCAATTTCAAATTTGAATAATATCAACCATCCACACTTTCTTCATTATAGATAACAATTTTGACTTTCACGGAGTATTAATAAAGTGCTGACATTAGTTGCTTGGGCCACAGTTGGCATACATATTTTCAAAAACATCCTAGACTTCATCGAAAGTTGTACGCAAGAAGAGATCATGTTAATCTTGTAAATGAATGATGCTTTACCTGTCAGAATCTCTACAAGGTATCACTTATAACTCTTTAATACACTCATCCTGTCTTCCTTTCAAACTAATCTTTTAACTGTATTACGATTGAACCCAACTGGTTCTCAATTCGTAAGAATCTGTAGATTTCTAATAGGATCACTCCTAATTAGGAATCATTAAATGCAAACGGAAAGAGAAGCAAAGAAAAAAATACACAAGCACATTTTATTGAAGAAATCACGTGTGATGATAAAGATTTAGTTTTGCATTTTGTGTACCCAACCTTTCAAATATGTCTCTTTGTTTCCAAAGGAAGGATATTTGCAGATTCCATAAATCACGAAAACTGTTGTAAATTTCCTAAAATATCTTTTTTGTTTTGAATATTAGCCACTCCATTATTTATGTCTGCTTTAGCAACTAATAGTTCGATTTCATTCACAACCTAAGAAAATCATGCCTGACTATGTACGAACGGTAATGATGAGGTTTAGAATAGGACTTCAAACACAAAGTTAAAAAACTAAGCCTATTTTACGTACTCTTTATGGTAAAGTACCTTCTGTCAAACTGAATGGAATACTGCTGTAACCTTTGACTATTATTCTTTTTTAGACTATGCTTGTTATTGAATCTATATCAATTACTATCTCTCGTGCATGTTGAATTGACCCAAAAAATGTAGAAGCATTTCAATTTATTAATTTTATGTTCATTTGCGAAATATTTCATGAGCAATAGATCATATACGTCTGTTAGTTAGCCTTCCACTAATGAATTGATTTAGACACTGTCAAAAAATAATAATTTGTATGTAAAAGTTGCGAAGCGATATATTGGTAACTCTTCAGTGTGAATTTAATTTATTTATGGATGATTATCATGATCAGATTTTCTAGATAAGTGCTTCTGTATATGCCTGAATGCACGATAAGTTGCCAAAGTGTATTATAGATTTATCGAATGGATTTACACGACAAGTTAAACTAGCAGTCAAATAAGTAATATAAGGAAAACGAATGCTAATATATCAGGAAAAATTAATTAGATAATGATTGGTTTGTCAATCAGCTAGGAATAAATAGGATATATCTTAACAACTAAAGAAAAATAAAACTTCTATTCAAAATGTTGGGATAAAAGACACAAAATTTGTGTGACAATTGATTAATATTGGAAAAAAATTACAAATTTTTCCAGCATTCGTCTTCTAAGACATGTCGTATTGCTATAATGAACTGAAAAAAGATACAAAAGTTTCACATTTAAATCTATTAAGAACCGTACTAAAATGTTATTTATATATCCCTCTATCAGACTGGCATTTACCTTTCAGGAGAAAATTCTCTGATTCACAGGAAAATAATTCTTGTTGAGCATATCGAAGTTAAAGTTTCATTGGTAGCTATATCTATTATAAATTCAATTTCGTCATTTTTCTAAAAAAGTTGTATTATATTGTATTGAAATTTTTGAATATCAGAATCTCAATCAAGTTTTTTCGAAATATCTGGTTGACTTTCTACAGACCTTCTTTGTGACAATCCATGATGGTCTTCACAAACGAGCAACTAGTCGTTCGTCGGCGCTCCTTCGGGGTACCACTCACAACCAGCCGCTCCTCTGTGCATCCGTACTTCTTCATTCTTTGTAGCTTTCTCTATACTATCTATCTCCGTTATTCTCGCGGTTCTCCAATTTTCCTGTACGATCGATGTAGATACCCTACTTACACAATGTTATTTACATAACCCATCATTAGATTTCTGAGCACTTAAATATTCAGCCTGCAACAAATGTAATTGATGAAGAATTCGGCATCGAAAATTCATTATTAGTTGAAATTTCGGCATGAAAAGGTGTAATTGGAAGAAAGCATAAGCTCTCATTCTTCTGATTCATTGCATTTTCAGCTTGATAAAATCTCAAATGGCCTAGACCTACATTGAAAATCTATGATTGAGTGAATTTTTCACTTCCAACACGAAAATCCCTTTATAGGATTGACTTCTCACTTGAAAAACTCTAATTGGTGAAGAAACCGAGATCGAAAACATCCGATTCTATCAAACCTACAATCCAAAAAAGTGCTTGGCGCAAACTACGACATCGAAAAAGTTTAATTGAATCATTTTCCAGGTTGCGAAAATCGGTTTTGTAATTTTACACTTATTTAACCTGCACGCTATGACCTGGCATAAACAAAGATACACACAAAATCCTATTAGTATTTTTCATATAACCTCACTTCGGTCAGAAAGAAAAAATTTATTTGAAAAGATTTGAAAAACTAATAGTACCATTCGATTCCTCGACCTCGATTACCTTTGGTCAAACTTTACCGGAAGTGCTTTGTTTGACTCTGACACAAACAAACACACACACACAAACTATTTTTTTGTATGATTTTTCCCTTTCAGTCGAGAGAATAATATTTACTTCCTAGTTTTGACAGATTTACACACTGCATATAGATTTATTTTTAATAAGAAAGATTTTGAAATAAAAATTATGGAATGAAAGCTGCTGTTATTTATTATAATGTATCCATTATAAACGAGAAGAACTTTCTCTATTTAATGTTCATATTAAAGTTATGGTGAGAGACAATTAAAGTCCCGTCTACTGTTTCTTATTTTGTTTCTGTCACAATAATTCTTCTATTGTTTTATTCACTCACTATATATAGGGAGAAAGCTGAGAATGCGCTGCATATTTTGGTATATTAACATTGAACATCAACTGGAATTTTCGGGGATAACAAAATGTATTAGAAAAAATCGGTAGGATTTTGTTTACAAAAGATACGTCATATGAAGCTCTATAAAAAGGTGTATGATTGATATCCTTTTGACCTGTTCTAATGGTTATTTTTATATTGAAAATGTTTAAAAATCTTTTCTGATTCTCTATAAGAATATTTTATATAAGTTTTGTAGAGCCTTTAATAGCATATATTTTACAAATGAATTCAATATTCTATCACTTTCTCAAATCGAGATATATGAAAAAGAAAAAATTTTTCAAATATTTTCAATCTGATGAAAAGTCAAATCATGTTACGCATTTTCTTCATTTCCACTATAAAAATAACCATTAGAACAGATCAAACTCATGTCGCCTATTTTTAATCTAAACCGACGGTTCAAGCGGTTTACGCTTTTTTCATCTCATTTCAATTAATTTCTTTATGAAATCGGTATTTTCTATGCTGAACACCAGTGTTTCCAATGGAAATGTCGGACAAAATGTACCTGTACACTTTGCATCTGAGAGTAAAGTGTATATATACACTTTGATTTTTGAAAACAAAGTGTACAAAATGTACTGAAAAACTTTTATAATCTAGAAAAAAAATGAAATGTTATTTTTGTTCATAAATTTGAGTAATTTCGCAACAAAATAAAACACTAACAAGTTTTCACGAAAAAATATTAAAATTTACTATATATCTATAGCTTGAAAATACCATATCAGTAACATTTCAATTGTCTTTATCGTCATTATCATCATCATTTTTTTAAAATGTACACTCTGAATTAATTAACAAGATGTACAATGTACACTTTGTTTTTCTGAACAAAGTGTATATCAGAGTGTACACGATAAACAGCAGGTGTACAGTACATTTTGCTCCTGCTGTGTACACTTACCATTGGAAACACTGCTGAACACATCGAATTTTATCTAAAAAACTATGTTTCAAATCTTTACAAAATATTATATAAAATGGTAATCAGTTTTCTGTATTGGTTAATCATCGAACTAATGATTATTTTTCTAGCGACATCTTTAATAAATTATCGAAACTCGTTAATTCAGCAAAAATATTCGATGTGGCTAGCACCAGCGGCTTAAGTACGTTCACAAATAAAAGAAAACGTAATTTTGACCAAAATTAAAGGATTTTCTAAGAGTTAAAAAATATTCATGTAGTAACAAGTAAAAAAATATCAAGCCCAAGGACCGTGGTTAACCGACGATTTTCGACCGGTTATAGCAACATGGGAAAGAAAATCAATTATACAGCGTTTTTCTACAGCTTCATCTGACGCATCTTTTGAGAAAAAAAATTCAAGATTTTATTATATCCCTAAGGCAAATGTTACCGTTCTTTTTCTAACACATTTTATTATCTCCTAAACTGCAGCTGATATTCGATGTTAATATATCAAAAGATGCAGCACGTTCTCAGCTTTCTCCTTCCATATAGTGAATTAAACAATAAAAGAATTCTTGCGATAAAAATAGAATATTTTTGAATTTCTATAAAACTATTTCAAATGTATTAATTTACTTATTTTGTTCATATATCTCTATCAAATTGTACAATATATAAAATTTGAATTAATTTAAGAATATTTTATTTCTATCTGATTTATTTAAATGTTCTTTTTTTGTTATACAATTTACAAAACAAAACACTTAACAACATTAAAAAGAAAAAAGAAAATTTAATTGATTTCATTTAGATTTTGATATGTGATTGTTTTAAATGATAGAAATATATAAAATAAGTTTTAAAAAAAACTTTTTAGCAGGATTAGAAATATTTTCTAAACTAATATATAATAATAATCAATGAGAAACAACAAATAATGATTTGTAAAGTTGTTTATTTTAATTTAAAGTACAGCAGGATCAAAATTTTTTTTAAATTCATTTGTATTAGATAAATAATCAAGAAATTTTCCTTTTGGTACTCTAAAATAAATAAAATATTAAAAAAAAACTAATTAAAATAAATTTGTTACCGTCCAGTTCCATCATCAAGTTTATTCCAATGATATTCCCAATTATTTACAGGTGTTTTTGATGTATCAATGCTTTTTGCATTATTCAAATTTGACCAACTAAAATTAATAAATCATCAAACAATATGAATGTTATATAGTAAATCTTTACTTATTATATTTATTAAGTCGATTAAATACTTGTTCACCATATTCACGTGTTATATAACCTATTTATATATATATATAAAATAATAAAAAACAAAAATAATAGTCAAACCAGGTGTTTCATCATCATATTGATCTAATATATAATTAAATCTATCTCGACGTGTAACACCATTAGGATATGTTCCTCCATAATGACTAAGCATTAAATATACTTCAGCAAATTCTATTTAAAATAAATCATTTTTATTATTAATTCATTTTAATAAATACATTTTACCTTCAAATGTAAGTTTTCCTTTATGAAAAAAATAAAATATAAATAAATTAATAAAAAAAAAAAGCTTTCAAATTAAATCTTCTAACCTGATCCATCAAAATCATAATTTTCAAAAACATGATCAGACATTTTATCTAAATCATGATCAGTAAGAAATGGTGCAACATTTGTACCTGTTTGAGCATTTATATATAATTCTTTATATAAATGACGAAATACTTTTTTATCCATTCTATTATGTCCACCTGTTGCAGTTAAAAATTCTTTATAAATTTTTTCAACTGTTGATAATGGTACACCTTTATTTAATAATAAATTAAATATATTATAAATATTATAATCAATAAAGAATTTTACCAGTCATATTACTAAATTGAACTAAATCCCATTCAGTAAATGGTCTTTTTGAACTACTTCCACCCATGTTTTATATTTGAATTATACGATATATATATTTGAGATGAATGAGTACAATTCTATTCTACGACAAATGACCTCTTCTCTTTTTTCTTGGAAAATGCTTTTCTACGATCTCTTACAATAGAGAATAAAGAACAGTAGGAAAAAAAAAACGCATCGATGATCTATCTCTTATACAAAGTAACTCGTTCTTGTCATTTTTTTTCTATAGACAATGTTGACGGAAAAAAATCCTAATGAAATTTTTCTCTTTTCCTCCGAATAGTGCTTAGAACTTCAACCAATCAAAAATAAAAGAAACAAAACTTTATTTTACCCTTTTCTTTTTTTATCTTTTTCTATAATTAAAAATTTCTTTTTTAATGATATTTATCTTCATTATAAAATTGAACTTTTTCTCTAACTATATAGATTAACGGTTTTATGACGATCTAGTTTCTTCTTTCACATCGAATTAAATAATTAATAAAGTTTATTTTGTCTTCTTTACATCTACAACATGTCACAAAAGTCATAATTACTTCATTTTTTTTTGTTTATCTTTACTATTTTATTTTATTTTATCAGCTTATTCCCTCGAATGTAGAGAGGGTCATATGAAAAAAAATAGTTTGTTCGTAGGTTTGTATCAGGGTCAAAGGAACATCGAGATCAAAAGAACATCGAGATCAAAAAAACATAGACTTAAAAAGCTTTAAAGGTTAATAAAAAATAAACGTTTAACCAAAAGTTTTTGAGACAGGTATGATACTTGATCAACGGCATTGCTCATTATTGTGATATTAGTATTATTCAATTGATGTTAGGAATTGGTGAGGTTTGGTATTTTTCTTCAAAAATAGGTGTTTTCACAAAATGATAATTTCACGATTGTGGTTGGTCGACAGGATTTGTTTTTGTTGTTCCCTCGACTGTAGAGAGGGTCATATGAAAAATAAGTAGTTTGTTCGTTTATTTGTCTGTTTCTGGTTTTGTGTCAAGGTCAAAGGTAATAAAAAAACATACTCTTTCGAATGTGAAATCCCGCACCATAAAGATGCGCTTATGTCCTGTACTGCTCTACTAGAGAGATACCCTTTGGTGCTCACTGGTTGTACTATAGAGATACCCTTGGGCCCTCAGGTACTATACAATAGACGTAGCCAAAGGTTCTCAAGTGCTATACTATGGGGGTAACCATAGCTTCTAAAGTCCTACTCTATAAAAGTACGCATGGGTGGTAAATTACTATAGTATAACTCTGTCTATACCTCCTCAACCACTTTACAATGGCTATACTCAAAGGTGCAAAAGCTCTATGCTTTTGATGGTACCTGTTACTTCTCAAGTCTTATGTTATGAAGGTATCGGTAGTTCCTGAAGTTCTATACCATGAAGGTTCGCGTACGTCCTCAAGTCCTACACCCTCAAGGCACTTCTAAGTACTAGAGTTCTCCTCGAACAACAAGATCTTTTCCCCATATAATAGTGGAAAAAAAACGGGTTGGGTAGGTCTTATAGAAATTGCGTGATGGGCCGTCTATATTGCCACTATTATACGGTTCAAACATGGGATTGCTCGGTTGGATTACAGGTTATCGTAGATATGCCACAATGCGCCTCCAACATCAGGATGTTTTTCGAATACGATAGTGGGAGAAGAGGTGGTATGGGGAAAGGCGTTATTCTCCCCACTGTATGGAGGGTGATATGAAAAAAAAAAAGTTTGTCAGTTTGTTTGTCTCTTTGTGTAAGGATCAAAGGTGAAAGTGTACGAAAACGTCTCCATTCCAAATCAAATATTCTGAAGGCACAGTAGGACCTGAAGTCGCATACTATGAGAGTGTCTTTGGGTCGTCAATTGTTATACTATAGGAGTACCTTAGGGTCCTTCACTGTAATATTGTAGGGGTACTCTTTGATCCTCCACTGCTTTTTTATAGGGGTACCCTTTGTCGTCAACTAGTATACTAGAGGGTACTCTGGGGTTCTCAAGTGCTATACTCCGGTATGCCGTTGCGTTCTGAAGCGTTATTAGTAACGGAAAAGTACTTCTGATTGATGATTTTAAGACGTGAGAGAAGACATGTTTCAAGATGATTGGAGAATAGTAAAATGTAATAGTTTAATAAACAACAAGAATAAAATGAAAAGTATTGTACCTTTTTTAGTAAGATTCTGATTCAGATTGTATTCCGTTTTTGAGTCTCACTTATCTTTTTTTAATCACGTGTATTCTTCTCCACTTCGGCCTTTGTGTTTTTTGACGCGTCTTCTATTGATTTAATGTGTCTACTGACTTCCAGACATCACTATCTCAACAAAAGTCCTTCTTTATTTTTTTACCAAAAAAGAATTAAAAGATGGGAAAAGTGAGAGAGCAAGAGAAGGGTATCGAGAAAGTGAAGCACAAGAGCGTGGAAGAAAGATGCACTATAAGATAACATAACGAAAGGCAAGTGAACTACTAATACACAATATGAGAGAAAGAGGATCACGTTATATTGAAATCACCAAAAGAAGCATCGTACAAAAGGATGTCCGATATTACTCTTAGCACACATTGCGCTCCAATTAAGACCCCATCCGAGTGCGTGCTTTAAGTAATGTATATGAAAACGGAAGATTAAATAAAAGACATTGTGAAAGTTCAAAGATGAAGCGATGGAAGGGAGAAAGAAAGAAAAAGAAAAAAAAACTGGGTACACAAAAGTGCCCGAAAAGGAATAGAAAAAATACAAAATTGCACGAATAGACGCATGAAAGTATTAATGCAAAATATATATATGTTTAACTAGTGAAAAGAATGTTTAACTGAATGCTGAACAATACCATTTATTTTACAGAATATTATATTACAAGCTTTTAATAAAAAATGTTCTATCCCAAACAATTTTAGAAAATAGATTAAGTCGTGTTTTCCAATGATACGAGTTAAAGAAAGGCATTCGAGTTACTTATCTGTATAAAGTGTCTAGATCAATTCCTCCCACAATGGTGCACGCAAAAAAACATACTTCCGCTTCACACAGTCAAGGGCTTAGTGAGTCGAACCGACGAACGTTACTTGTTTTTAAATGATAGATAAATATGAAAAATTAGAGTTATATTTTCATAAACTAACAAATGCAGTATAATTTTCATTTACTTAATAGATTCTATTAAAAAAATAAAATATACGAGAAAATAGAGACTGAAAAGAAAAGACAATTTCTAAAGTCTAGCTTATTTAATATAGAAAACTAATTTGTTCTTTATAAATTGTAGAGATTTTCATGATGCATCGTTAATAGAATGTTTTGATTTTTTCTTAAATAAATCCTATAGGATGATGAAAAGACGAAATAACAAAACTCATATGTTGTAACTGTTATTTTATGAAAATCTAAGTCTAGTTTTTCATATTTCGCTAAATGATAATATCTTAGAATAATACTTATGAAATTCCCCATGTCGCGAATACCGGATGAAAACCGGCGGTTAACTGCGGCTTACTGGTCTGGTTACCGGCTTCCAAAACCCCGGTAAACCGTCGGTTTTATCGGTTTATCGCTAAAAGTGATCCGGTATTCGTGACATGGATCGTTTGTATGAAAAAAAATATTTGATACATTCATCTATCATTCAAGAAAAAAAACTAAGCTGATCAAATTAAATTCTATAGTAAAACTTAACTGATCATTACTTTTGGGACACACTATATTACAGTAGGAAACAAATAAAAAAACAAAATTTCAAGTTTTTTTTTTAAGATTATCTTTAACTCTATTATGACCTCTTTCACTGTCGTCACTCTCATTTTTGTCTTGATTGTTTTAACTATATTTATATGTCGTTCGATAAAGTTTTAACGTTAATTCAAAACAACGCATTCACTTTACTTTCGACTTATATTATTATAATGAAGATCGTTAAAAAATCCTCAATTACGATATAATATGACGCACTCTATTATATAATTAACTCATTTTGTTTATCACTTGATTTTTCGTATATTACAAAAAATTCATTTTTTCTTAACCTAAAAATTTTGATTTCGAGATTTTTGATGATGATAACATGAAATAAAAAATAAAAATTTCAATCATTGCCTTGAATTTTCGATTCTCTCTATTAATCAATAAAATAAATGTTAGTTGGAATTATCTGTATATAATAATAAATATTGAAAGAAAAATGTTCTTATTTTATTTTTTTGGAAAAATTTCAAAGAAAATTTCTTTAACAAATTTCAAATTGAAGTGAATCATTATTCATTGGACATAATTTAAAACTAAAATAAAAATAAATTAAATAAAAATAATTTTTGAAATAAAATCTAAACTTTTTATCGTGTTGAGTATCTTTAATATAAATATATGATATTGGTTGAGAAATTCCATTAAAAGTATATTTCATAAGAATTTTAATTGATGATAAATTGTTCAATGATTCATTTATTTGAATAGATCGAGTTATATTATTATTTGATTTTAATAAGAAATTTGATTGTCTACAAAATTTAATTTAAATTAAATAAAATAAAATAAAAAAAACATTTACTTATCGAATATAATATTTGATATTTGAAAATTTTCTCCTTTAAAAATAAATTCAATTCGTCCATTTGTTTGAATATTTTCTTTCTCAATATTTAATGTTATTAAATAGATATGATCTTAAATAAAAAAGTTCAAAAAATTAAATTAAAATTAATTAATATTTAAACTAACGACAAAAAGGTAATTGATTAGCATTTTGTGTTGTTAAATAAAATGTTCCTTGATATAATGTAGATGCATTAATACCCATTTGATTTCTTTCATTTTGATAACATTCATTATTTAATTTAAGTTTTTCAATTGAATTACATTTAAATGATATATATGAACAATTTTTATTTATCATTGAATCAATAAATAAATATACAGAAAATAAATGACTGCATAATACAGAATCAGCAAAACCTTTTAATTATATTTATTCATCAATATCATATTTCCGATTGTCATAGGGATTCTCAAATTTATACAAGGATTGACTATTCTTTAAATAATGAGAGGGGTTACTCTTGCTAATCGACTAGAGTCCGGCGGGATCGGGTTCGGGAAAAAATTAAGGATCGGGGTAGCCCCGCCGGACCCTATAATCGACATCAACATATAGATAATCTTTATATTCGTGAGTTTTGAAAAATTCTTTCATAGAAAAACTTCCGTCATCGCAGTAGTGGATACGATGTCGATCTCTGATTTGTTTATATAATAATACTAATAAAATTACCTTGTGCATCAAAAGCATTAATAATCGAATTAAAAATTTTTCCGGACATTTTTGGACAAGATGGTTGTTCAAGTCCTCCATTCGGATAAAAATCTACATGTCCAATTGGTTGTAATAATCCAAGTCCTAATTGAAGATGATCTTGTCCATCTGTATGAATAATATCAACAAATAATGCATCAGTTGAATCTAAACGAACTTGTGGATCTGTAAATTCAAAAAGTGGTCCTGCTGGATCAAGTCCAGTTATTCTATAAATAGAAGGTTTTATTTTCGAACCAGCATAACCAGCTGCATGAGCACCTAAACTATGTCCAATAATATGAATTAACATTCTATCAGCTTTATGTATTGTGATTAATTCATTAATTAATAATGAAACTTCTGATCCAACAATTTGAGTATTTGCTGTTGCTTGTGTATATGGAAATTTATTTGTTTTTGACCAATCAACAAATATTAAATTAATATCTTCCTAAAACAAAACAAAGGTTTTTATTTTAATTTAAAAATAAAAAACTAAATCAAACATAATCATAAAAAGCTTTTCGCATTTGATTATACCAATCAGCATTAGAATTTTCAATCATTCCATGAATTACAAAACGTGTTATTCTTTCTTTATTCCATGTTGATATTCCTAAATTTGTCTTTTGACGACCGATTTCAATTCCAGATGGATTTTCTCTAAGAAACAATTTTTGTTTTTTGTTTTTTTTTAAAACTAATATATGTTTATTACCGAGTATATAAAAAGAATCTTGTATCAACAACATTAGGCTAAATAATTCAGATATAATATATATATAAATAATAATAATATACTCTACTGATTGAGGTAATAAAGCCAATGGTCGATGCCAAGTTCCACCTTTTTTTTATTTTTAATGTATTTAAATAAATAAAAACTAATTCTAAATAAAAATTCTTACCAAATGGAGGTAAACTTGTAAAACAACCATATTCATCATAACAAATATTAAATAAATCTATTCGATTATTTTTACTATGAATTTCATTTATTAAAATGAAAATAATAAAAACGAACAATGATACACGTAACATAATCAATGATAAAAATCAAAATGAAAAAACAATATTTTTCTTCTAATCTTTTCATTAAAAAAAAAGAGAAAACTAATCGAAAAATAATATCATAGTTTTGATTTAAGCTCTTCGAAATTTAATCTATAATTTTCTTTGAAAATTTCAATAGAAGGTGAAAGTTCAGGTGATTTAATTGATCCAATATTAAGATCATCAATTAACATTTGTGGTGTAAGTGAACGTGGAATTAAAGCAAGTCGAACTAATAATAAAAAAGCTGTTTGATTAGTTTTTTCAAGAATCATTGATTGTGATATATAAAATGCTTTATCATCCCATCCATTAATACATGTTAAAATTTTAAATTTCTCACCTAATTCAATACTTTGACGATATTGAGTTTGTAATGCACTAACAACAATATTTGCATTTTTAATACCAGTTTTTCTTCGTTTTGATAATACATCAAATAAACCTGTTTCCATAAATAATGATATACGACCAAAATCACATTCACGTAAATATCGACCATTATTCATATGAAAAAGTGTATCAAGGTCATTTGGCCAACAACGACTAGTTAATGTTGAAATTTTAAATATATTTTCACATTTTTTCTTTCCTCTATGTCTCCAATATAAACTAAATACACGAACAAAATATCCAACATCAAACATTTTTTTTTTCTTATGAATTTTTTTTTTCTTCTAAAGTTAATGATAGAACATATTTCATTGATCGTTAATCGTCACCAATAGATAAGAAGAGGTCGCACTTTTACAATATAGATATTTTTGTTTAAACGAATCTATTAAATTCTTTCAAATACAAAATTAAAAGTCATTCTATGAAAAATTTAACAAAACTTTATTTTTTACCAAATAACATTCTACACTAATGTTCTGCGTGATCAAAACTAAAATTTTATAACCAAGACTATAATATATAAGTTCGAAATTACAAATATCTATTTAAAACTATAATATTCACATTTAAATCAGATTAAATCTAACAGTCCGCATCCTACTTGTAACAACAAAACATAATCTAATTAAATACTATTATATGAAAAACAAAAGGGAGACAATCAAAGAATTTATTTATCGTCTTCACTTTCAATATTAATTAAATGTGTATCAATATTTTCATGATTAATAGCATCATCATGTTGTTTTGATTTATCATTTATAATAGTTGTATCATTTTTACGAATTGTATCGTGATAAACAACCCTAGTGAATGTGCTCATCAAGAGAGTAGGACTTGCAAGCATGAATACTCAGATGATACGATCGAGTACTCATGAAAATTCATAAATGTTTAAAATGGTCTAGTACTCAGAGATGTACTCGAGAAAATCTTTAACTATAAATCTATTCATAGGCAAAATTCCGAGTACTCATCGTCTTTTTCTCCGACAATACTCAACATAATGAACGAAATATATCAGGACGAAAAGGGTATCGCGCGCTGATCTTCTATGGAAGACAAGTTGAAAATTTTAACAAGGTTATTTCACTGTGCGACTATAACATCGCAGAGAAGTAGACTCTTCTAGAGTCTCCAAAATTCCTGGAAGGGCTGTAAACCCAGACGTTAAATGGTCTTAATGTTACTAAATATAAAAAAATGAAAGATCAGAATACTCATTTAGAGTATACTGTTATGAGACCAGGGAAATGTAATACTCATATACTCGAAACTTTATTATGATTACGACCGATGAGTACTCATGGCATTTTCTAGGGTGAGTACCTTTTGAGTACTCTCTTAATGAGTACATTCAATAGGGAATAAAATATTTCTCTTGTGTGTCTAAAGACTATATCACAGTCGTGAATTTTTATGATCATGATTACGCTAGGCAAAGAAATCGTGATCGTGCATGAAAACCATATTTTATTCGTGAACATAATCTTGATCATGATCAAAAATATCAATTGTGCAGAACACTATTCACTTAGTGATATTTATTCTTGTATCTAAAGACAATCAGATAGTCGGATCTGACCGTTCAGAAATCTTCAGATCTCGATAGAACCGCTTTCAAACAGTCCATTCTTGATCAGCTAGAGACTTCTCGAGATATTTTCCAATCACAAATGATCGCGAAACATATCAACAAAAATCTATAGGAAAATGTATGAATAATCTAGTATATTGAATCGGATTGATTATGTGCATCTTCACGGGTGAAGTAAAATAGTAAATGAATAGTTGATATGTAGACTACGACACATTAATACGAAATATTTTATTTGAGTGTGATTCTAATGGATGGTTCATAAGTAACAAGGGTATCAGTATTTTGACTATAACTTTTATATTTTTCGACTTTTTGACTTGATTATTTTTCGAAAAAATATGCCATAAAATTCTTTATAAAACCTGTGGAGAGAGTTCTTCCAACGAAGTACTATAAAATGACATCTGTCACCATGAAAATGCTCGAAAATATTCCACTTTAAAAGCATTGTTCTTTAAA
>JAJEKB010017941.1:0-18453 GCA_022393335.1 Macrotrachela quadricornifera
AAAATACAACAAGTTACAACTATGAAATCTCAATTAACAAGTGAATTACCCACTAGTCAAATGAGAAATATATCTGAACAACCAAAAGAAGCATTTGTAACATTCAGTAATAATCAACCGATGTATCTAGCGTTACTCAATGTTTTATTAGATTCTGTTCATTCATTTTCAACACGACCTATTATAGCTTTTGGTATTGATGTTGATCTTGATGTTGATCTTGTAAAATATCCTCGAGTTATAAAACGACGTATAAGACAAAGTGAATGTGGACCAGTAAAATTTATATTTTCTATGTAAAAATTTTTTATTATTTTTTTTTAGTCTGTCTATTTTTGTAAATTACATGCTATTGTTAGTAGTAATGTTGAATATGGTGTTTTAATGGAAACCGATGATGTTGTTAATTATAATGTTGATATACTTTTTGAAGTTCTTCATGTATGGCCTTATCCATTACCAATATCTCCACGTCATCCAGATGATCCACAAAATTATGGACATTTTATGAAAGAACATAATGTATCAAAACGTACTACACCATATATTCATGCTCATATGATTTGGAATTATCGAGCTTTACCATTTTTAAAAAATCTTCAGTCACTTTTACGACAAGGTCATTTTCTAGGTTCAAATTTTGATGAAACAGCTGTTAATGTTATGTTATGGAAAGCGGGAGCTAATCACACATTATGCAAATATGGTAAGAAAATCAGAGAATATTTTTTATAACTGTTAAGAATTTTTTAAAATTAAATTAGTGAGATAGAATAAAAATAATTAGAAATTGACAAAACATCTTAATTGTTCAATGTCAAACGTAAATAGAAGTTGAAATATTATCAAGGGTAAAAGTTTAATAAACAAAAATAAATCATCATATATATCTCACATTATTTTCAATTCTGTTAGGAAAATTTTCTTCACATTTCAGAATTCTATAATAACGAAAAAATATAATATATTGAATATATATATATCAATGCATTGTCATCTTATCGGTATGATATTTCATGAATATGTTACGAATAAGATAGTAGTCATTTTTAATTGATTAAATATAATCTCATAAATTAAATATCAATCGATGTAAACCAATGGACATCAATCTAATTATTTTCATTTAAAATAGTTCACAATAAAAAAATAAAAAAATAAAAAAATAAATCTTACACTTATATTTATTATAACACATCGTACACATTCTAAAGACAAATATCTATTTTTATTTAGATCCTTACTTCTCATATTCTGATATTTACGAAAGATGGCCTAACGTTACGAATTGTACAAGCTATTGTCATACAGCATATGTCACATTACATGGTTGCAAAGAACCCAAATTTTCAGCGGATCTTTTAATTCGACTTAAAGCAAATGCTGGTAAACCAGCTTTACAATTATATGGTAATGGTGGTATGAGACATATTAATGATACAAGTGTAACATGTTGTTATCCCGATAGTAAGCGTTCACCTATTCATCCACTTTTATGTGAACATAGTCCACCTGCGTGATTTTAATATATTATTTCATATTTAGATGATTTGTTATCTTTGTTAAAACAAATAAACGATACGCTTTTATTGTGATAAATTTTTGAAAAATTATAATAAAGAATAAATGTAATTTTTATTATTTATTTAAAAACTGTTCTCTTTCTACTCGATTTGATAAAAGTTTTGCATATATCTCCTTTAAGATAAATAGTAATTACATTTGTAAAATTAAATTTTTATAGATTTTATTAGAATTTTAAAAGATTACTAAAGATGAATATGTCTACTGTTGTATCTCAGGATTTTCAAATTTTGAAGTATTGATAAGTAAGATTATTGCCATAGGAAGAAGTAATTAAATGCAAATACTGAACTTGTCAATACAAAACATCCAATAGTAGTCATTTTGAAAAGTATTTTTGAATAATATTACTGAAACGTACACTCTTCTCAGATGATTGCACTATGTAAAGTAAACATGAATATCATAAACTTTTGACACTTATATTACATTGGTACATAAGTTCTAAGCGTTTGAATCAGTAGTATAATATCACTAATATAAAACTACATTTTAAGGAAAGTAATTATGTATTCTGAGAGCTCTTGAAATGCTCTATCATTCTATGTAAACAGTGTCAACACGAGTGAGAGTATCTTCATTTGTATTAAAAATACTTCTCAGCAAATAAATGCAAGTTAAGACTTAAATACAAAGGGTGTTAGAGAATTCCGAGAGCTACCAGGATATATAGTTACTTTCCTTCAAATGTAGTTTTATATTGGCGATATTATTCTACTGATTCAAACGTTAAGAATCTAAGTGCCAATGTAATACATTCAGAAAAAGTTTTCATAAAAACCTTTGGAGAAGAGCTCCGACTATACTACTTTTGATCTCAAAATCGACAAAGAAAAACCTTCAGTGTTTTGATACGAAAATAATTCTTTTTGCATATCCCTTCTGTAGTAGCATGTTTAGTTGTATTTTCTAGAAGAAGTAGAAGAGGTATTCGCTGTTTACCTCGAGTCTATTAGTCTTATTTCTTTTGGATTGTTTTCAAACCGACATACAAAACTATGAGAGTAGAAGAATTAGAACATATAAAAGAACATCCAAAAGTGATACATGATATCAGCTGATTTGAATACATCGTGGCACCTCCCCCACCATCAGATGAAGTATCGCGCTTATCATCATAAACTATGTACTGACTGGCTAAGTTCAGAAGAACTTGTCGTCTTCTTTCTACTTGACATTGCCATGATTGTTTTGCAATTGAGTTTCAGCTACAGATATAATTAATCAATCAGATAGGTTTTTATGATATGGGTACCTTTTCAATGTGATCATCATTGGCATGATTTACTTCATAATTTAATTGACCAGTTTGGCTTACCATTGTGAAAGGATCATTATATTTTGGAGAAAGCTTTCGAAGATTTTTGGCAATCGTTTGTTTCAGAAAAATGAGTTGTCCTAGTCTTAGTGACGGTCAATCCTGATGACCTGCATCATATATTCGTTTATATACATTATGTTATTGTTTTATTTAGTACCAAGTGACAAATTTGCTTGTTATAGGAGAAGAATTAGTTAAGAATAATAATCAGTGGTCGTAAATAATTGCGTAATTAATGTTATAACATTAAAGAAAGAATTGCATTATGATTGTACATAAACTTAATTCATTCATCACGATCAGATTCATCAGTGGGTCTCATTGTATGTTGATAAGGAACTGGATATAAAAACTCTTTCATTTCCCTTTTTTGTAAATAGTACCTTACACATTATGTGGTTTCTGCTTTTTCTCAGCTCATTTTGGAACCATTTATTGCATAGTGAAATGTTTTTCGTTAAAACAATCAAGACAAAAAAAACTTGTCACAATTTAGATGATTGAATCCGGTCGCAGTTTCCAGGCTGTATACAGTGTTGATACGACGTCTTTACGACCGTAAATGGGCAAATACATGCCGCATTTCGCCAGAATCCTAGTTGAAGATTTCCGAACGTATTTCCCTACTTCCCTCCCTTCACCTGAATTCAGAATAGTAATAATACTTACCGTTCATTATATCGATTTAATGAACCTAAAATAAAATCATAATGATATTTTCTATAATAATTATACTTCCTATTTTGTAGTATTAGATATCTTTCCGATACGGTGCAGATACAACCTGGATACAGTATCGCGTAGAGCACGTTTGTGTAGCATGGTAAATGGTAGCGATATACGGCACAGAATCGTACAGTTACCAACCGTAGCACGTTATGCCATATATGACTACCGTTTTCAAACCGGAAAGTATCGTATTTTAACCGTTTACGGTCGTTTCCGTGCCGCATCGTTTCACCTGGCTACCGGTCCTTGAAATAATTCTTCACGATTCCGAAAAGATCCTAAAAATAAATAAAGCTTATGACGATCCTGTTCCGAGTTCAAAAAAAACTGATTTTGTCCATCCCTAGAGAGGGCAGTCACATATATTTCCATGTCTAACTGGTTGTTTTCTATGACATAGGCGTCTTTTTGTACCGTTAAATTAACAAGAGTATTTTCAATGTGTCGGTGTTAAGACTCAGGTTTAGATTTATTAAATTATTTTGTCCTTCTGTCAATTTTGTATGAATATTGTGTATGGATATGATGCTTGTGTAATTCAAACAAGTAACGCTCGTCTGAAGACTCGCTCAGCTCTTTCTCGTAGAAATCGTGTTTCTAAATTACCGTCAAGCTATTCATTTATAAAATTTTAAAAAATCGAAGTCAGATTCAAGTTCCTGGACATTATCGGCCGTTGACCAAACTTCATAAAAAACAAATGCTTTTTGTTAAAAATTTGTTGTTTGTTTAAAAGATTGATCGTCAAAAACGTTTCGAAGAACTAACATCAGATTCGGATTCCTCGACCTCGATTACCCTTCGGTCAACCCTTATAAAAAAAAATTTTTTTGTAAAACTAGTGATTTTTTGTGTAAAAAATTGATTCTCAAAAAAATTTTAAAAAACTAACATCAGATTTGAGTTCCTCGACCCCGATTACCCTTTGGTTAAGTTTCATAGAAAATATGAATAAAATGTTTTTTTGACCTTGTGCGGACAGACAAGCAGACAATTTTTTTTTCCAAGACTCTTCTCTACGAGAAAGAGAACTAGTATAATTACACATATTCATTGATGAAGATTTGTCATCAGATATTGAAGATTTATCCAGCTTATCCAGTGAAAAGCTGCTGGAATTTGTTTTAAGTAAAAATTGTTGATAGCAATGTCGTTGATATAAAAAAACTAGAGGCAGAATAATGATAATTAAGATCAGCATAAAACTGATGATAAGACGTGTATTGTTATCAATGATGATTTTTTCAAAATTTTCGATTGTATTTTGAGTTGTTTGATTAAAGATCATTGCTATAACAAAGTGCACTCCATTATTGAACAAAATAATACTATGATTTCCTGCTATAGTAGCAGACTGTTTAGTAGATTTTGAGAAAAAGGAGCCCATAATAAATTAAGACATCAACCTATGAAATATGAAACACAATTAATAAATTTTAGAAAAGTCATTTGAATTACATATATATATATGGACTAATTTGGTTTTTACTATCGAAATTTTAATGTTTTTACTGCTATCGGTTTCTTTAATATCAATCGTTTTAGCGGTAGGTAACAACTATTGAGATAGTCATTTTTTCTTACCACAGTACCGTGAATTGATGATTGATTCTGAAAAAATACGTTAATGATTGATTTGAAAAATAATAGCTGTTATTTTATTTGAAATAAAATCGAAATTGCATGACTTAAACCAAAGAGTCAAGGTTGACATGTGTTCGTGTATTTTAGTTGCGCAAGATATCTCCTTGCGCTTTATATAACTTAATTTTAGATGTTTACTTAACACCTGGATTGCTAAGCGCATTTATTCTATATTGCATCTATGCATGCTAAGAAATATTTTCAATTGTTCAATATGACAGGATGTGCCATCACCATTGACACTGTCCGACAAATAGTAATCCTTAGATCTCCGATAATCTGCTGGAAATGGCTCATTTTTATGATAATTTGAGTTGCTACTGATCCTAATAATATCTCATCTTTCGGGACCTGTTATACTTCCATCTGACGCTTCAAATGCACAACTTCATCCTGTTGTTTATCAAAAATATCGAACAAACTATTAAAAAGATCTCTCAAGTTTTTGACATCATTCATAGAAGTCGACTGTATTTGCATCTTCGATTACCCGCCAACGATCATCGAGTATTTTATCGAGATTTCGTTGAGCGTTTTGCCACTTTTCTTTATTATACAATTATTCGTACGTCTTTAAAAAAATCAATGTTTTTCTCAACTATGTAGTGGTCAGGTAAAAAAGTCATGTTAATTTATTTGATTTCTACGACGACAATAAAATATTTATTTCATCTTTTTTGTTATGTAAATATTCCTTATATTGTTAAAATTTATTTTTGTGAGACGTAATTTTTTGTATTGCTAGTAATTTCTATTTGTTATTATAAATAAATGATAGTACCAAACATCTCGCCTTTGAACACATGCCTGACCCAATAAAAGAATTTATTACTAATAAACATAAATTCTTCAAGAATTACAACCTACGATCCACAGATATCACCGGTCTACCGTCACCGCTTCACCGTGCACCGCTGAATGCCTAACTTTTCTGTTTTCTATCAATTTGATCAACATTTTTCTTGAATTAACATATTACAGGTCCGATTTATGTTAATGATGCATTTTGCTTTGCAGTTTCATATATTTTCTTGCATTCTTTTTATTCTTCATTGCATGAATTCAGCACTAAAATTCTATTCACATTGAAATAATCGAGTTTCAGCAAAGTATTCATATGATGTGTTCACAATAGACAAAAATAATTTTGATCTTTACTATCAAATTTTTGCTTGTTACCGTTCGGTCCCATATCTACTATTTTCTTAGCAAACTGAATTTGTCGCGTCGTGAAGTTTCATGTTGGTTTTTTCCAACTTTCTCCGCTTCAATGATTCTAGACATGCGCGTTACTAACTTGTCAATAATAAGTAAGGATGATCGATAATAATCATTCATCTTTCTATTTATCTTTGAAGGAAAAGAACAGCGACCAAATTATTCATGCATGTTATAGGTGTAGAAACATAATAATAACGTTCGAGCATCAAAGAAAAAATACTATATAAAAAGCAAACGACACAAGACTATTCACTCACTTTCTTCATTTCTTTGCAAATAAAGGTATATCCAAGTTCGACAGATTCTTTTCCATCAACCAAGAAGTATTTGAATTATTCAGTTTCAACTACTGCAGCAAATAAAAACACGAGTAAGTTTTCCTCATTCATTTTTTGAAATCAAATACAGAAATTATGACGGTGTTTGCTCTTCAATATCTTTGCGAGCAGCTCACAATGTTATGAAAGTTTGGTGGTATTTGTAAAAAGATAAAGCACACTGTTTTATATCTAATATTCAGTGTTTCTAATAGAAGTCTGAAGCAGAGGATACGCTAATGCCATATTGTTAATGATACAGTGCCTGTGGGTGTTTTACTGTAAGGTACTAAGTGCCCCAAAATACTACTATAGTCAAGAAGGTTTTGGAAACCAAAAAAGAAAATTTTCAGATCCAAGATTTCACATTCTAAAAATGACCGTAACCGAGGAAAACCAAAAAGGGGTTTTTCACACATGTTTTTGTCGAAAAGGTTTCCGAGAGGACTTAGGAAACACTTTAAGGTTTTTCTCAAGTTGAAAATAGGTTTCCAACCTTTAGAAATCCTTACAGAGTGTCAGATGGTTTCATCCACAAAAACCTTGAAAGGCTTCCAAATTCTAAAAACGGTTTGCTATTTCTGGAAATTCCTCAAGATTTTCAAGGATGAAACTACCTGAAACTCTCCAACGATTTCGGAACGTTGAAAATATACTTCCAACTTGAAAATCCTTAAAAAATTTTAAAAAACAGCTCGGAAACTCTTTCCGCAAAAGAATTTCAGAGAATCCTTTCTTTGGGTTTGCTCGAGTATAGGTATTTTATAGAGTGGAATCATCGTATTCGAAAGCAATATCGAATTTTCCCGTGACTTCCTACAAAATCCTGCATCTATCGAAAATGAGCGAGTTATATTGGGATGATTGGTGCAGTATCCCTAATGGAAATGCCCCTAACCGAAACTGCATCCTTTCCTACAAATCCCGCCTCAGAATCCGTCGGAAAAACAACTGTTTCCTGCGGGCTTGAACCGTATCTAGTAGAAATTGGTTCGGAATCAGCTCGTGATCTGCCGTATAAAACAAAGACAATGGTCTTCAAAAAGGTCTGAATGAGATATTACAGGATGTTAAATAACCTTTACGCTCCTCTTTACCACTTAAATTATCAATGATATCACACAAAAAAAATGGCTATTTAACTGATGGATCATATAAATCTTTAAAACAAAACCCATGATTTAACATACTATTGCATTACAGCACACTTATCATGTGATTTCCTTTAGATAAGAAAAAATTTTGGCGTCCCGTCGCTAAAGTCTGAAAAAGAATGATTTTTCATGTCTTTCTTCATAGTGATAGGTCGACTAATCGGTAAAAGAGTTGCTTTCGCGATCCTTTAGTTTCGTCGCGGTAATTCATAATTCTTTATCATTCATAACAATTCGTTTCGTTTGATAAAAATGTTTCATAATTCTACATTATTTTCATCATACATAGTAATTCTTACGGTTTCACAAAAATTCACATCTCTTCGTAAAATTCATCGTAATTCACCCTATTTAGAGCAAATTCATACTAATATCTATTCTTTCATAATAATTCACATTGTTCCATAAAGATTCCTAGAAATCGACTTTTTCTCATCAGAATATTTAATGACACATATTGCTTCATTAGATTTCGAAATGATTCGCATCTTTTCATAAAAATTGATGATAAGTCACATTACTTTATAAGAATTCATCATTCATAATAAGTCAATAATGTATAGAGTTTCATAAAGAATTCATAACAAATCACACAATTTCATAAAAAATCATACTAATACAGATTTCTTGGTTTCATTTGCAGTTATAATATTGTTTATAGTAATGGTGATGAAGATAACTCATTGAATCATTATTCTCTTCGAACATCATCTTTCTTCCAATGTCGATTTCTTGGAATGTTACATATGTAATTGATCATTCTTGGTCATAACATTTGTTATAAAAGATTAAACCTTTCTTTTCAGTGATGTCCTTCTTTTAGAATATCGTTCTTATCTTTTTTATGTTATTTACTTGAAACGTAATTCTTATAAATGACTATTCTTCTTCGTCGTCATATATATCGTTCGTTCCTTTTTGGAAATATCATTCTAATTCTTCATGTGTGCTTTTCTTTAAATGTTAATCTTCTTCTTATCTCCTATACTTGATGCATTGATTGCGTAATCAACCATTCTTCATCATAACATTACCATTACATAATTATAGTTCTTCTTAAATATTGTCCTTTTTCTGACATTGATTCCTTGATATGTTAATTACAAAATTGACCATCGTTGTTCATGGCAAATGTCAGTAAACTATAATCTTCCTTTCATATATAATATGTAACATTCGACTGATCATGTTGTTTGCTTAAGTTTTCTGTACGAGTTATAATACTGTTTATAATAACAGTAGTAGTGATTCACTTTTTTCTTGAACTTTCACGCTCGTTGTTGAATTTCCATCAGGTCATCACTAATTACATAAGATGGTAATTTGACTTTCTTATGCTTCAGAATAGATCAATCCATTGCTAAATCGATGTATAAACCAACAAATATAACTTGTATTGATATGATAAATCGTCACATGGTAGAACGGGCACTTCCATGACATTCTTCTCACGGATAAACCGACTGCTCGGTCGGTGAGTTGTTCTCGCACATAGATCCTTATTTCTGCCAACGTTTCTCCGGCGAAGACCACCGTCAGAGTCGTTGAGGACGTTCTTCGTCATACAATCCTTTGTTTAATATTGATTAATTTTCACATATCATAGCATTCGGCTAACGATTTCTCTGAAATATAATTGTAATAATGGTAGCGAATTCGAAGTCGTTGTATATTTAATATTGAATCAGAAGATTGCGAAGTGGTCGTATTGTATGAGAGCCGCCAGTTGTAACAACAAATGGAGAGAGAAGGACAGAAGGAGGAAATGATGTAGAAAAATATCGCATATTGCACAAACACAGATGAAGGATGTCGTAAGTACTAATAAATCCAGTTTTTGATACTCTTTAATTCAGTATAAAATACATTTGTGATATATTTGACAGTTTATATTGTAGAGGGAGGCGTAAAGTTTATTTAACCTCCTGTAGTCTAATATCCACTTTTCTCTTTGATTGCACAATGCAAGTTTTTATCATGAAAATGATAAGAATACTGGTATATTCTTGGTATTTTTTTATCATCTTCAATATCTCCCATACTTTTTGCCTAAACTCTATCATTTTCATAAATTGTCTTGTGAGTAGTTCAAACATAAAATTCATCGGATGATGCGAGACGATGAAAATTCCCTTGATTTCAGCCTTTTAGCCAATTACGAAACTACAAATGGTCCGCTATATACGTTTCTGTTTTTAATGGTTTTGCAATAACACAAAATAATCTCGGTCCACTCCTATGACGATAATTACCGACTTTTTTTAGTGTAACATAGTCTTTGTATTTTGCTGCAATCTCTTTGACCAAACTATAAAGACTTTTTTGCTTGCCAGTTGCAGTGAGAATGAGCGTATGACTGGTATCTGATAGGGTTTCAGTTCTCGAGCTCAATCAAAATAATCGGCGAAGCAATCATTTTATAGTCTTCCAATCACTTTCTAACAAATCACGTGCTACGACAAATTCTTTCTACAACCCATTTCCATTTAACGAATGCTGTGCCGAATCTAAAATATTAACCATTCTCAACTATTTAAATTAACTTTACTTCAATAAAATTTCCAGAGTCGTCACAATTTAATATCAAAATAGCATATTTGTTTTCTGCGCTTCCATCTGGTATAAAATTCATTATGGCTAATATTTGTTACCGTACGGTTACTTTCTAGAAAAATATCTTTTACGTACTCAATAGATACTAGTATCCAACAAACTTGATTTTCGGATTGTAGAATTATTAACATGTCTTTAGCATTGTTAGGAATATACGGATCAAATTCATTAGCAATTGTTAACACTGCAATAGAAAAAGAAGCTTTAAGATAATAGAAATCAGAGAATTGACTATTTATTCCTATGTGACTGTTGATATTCTAGTTGTAGGATGTAGAATTCGTGGTAGAGTCCTGCGGGAACGATTTTTTTCGGTTCCCGTTCCCGCTCCCACAGACATTCTCAAATTCCTATTCTCATTTCTTCTATTATGTCTGGCAAAATGTGCTATCGGAATATACCAGCTTTCAGTGATGTCATATTTTGAGCATTGATTCACAGTATATTATTATTCTGTGATTCTTTTTTGTCCTTTTTTACATTAGTTATATGTAAAATAGTTATTTAGTTATTGGACATAAAAATCTTTTTTTGAAAATATCAAAATACATGAAAAGCAAAACAGCATAATTTTCGTTTCCGGAACATCATTTTTATAATACTATTTCCGTTCCCGCGTTCCCGCCGTCAAAATCACAACGGGAATTCCCGTTCCCATGGGAAACGGGACGGAAAATTACGGGAAAATATCGTTCCCGCAGGACTCTAATTCATGGGCAATCGATAGCAAAATTCATATTGAGACTAGAAAGATATGCGTTGTTCGTATATCTTGAATCGAATTCAAATTAAAGCACTAAATAACCGAACTTGTAGTCGCTTTGAAGTAGGAATGAGGAGCCCTCCTGTGAATAAAAAACGGAAAAGTAAACTTAAGGGGACTTCACTTTCCGGCGTCTCTAAAAAAACAGCCCAGCGAAAATTCTTCAAACTTTCGAGGTAGATGGGCTTCGTTTGGTAAAGCAAAAGTTGTCATAGACACAAATTTATCAGACCTCGTCTTCATGGACTTCTGAAGGCCTCAAGGTTCAAAAATGACCCAAAGTTTTTCCCCCTTCGAATCCACAGGTTTGATCCGTTTAAGGCGAAATTTATACTGTTAGTAGCAAGTCCTAATCGTGGACAGTACTTTTTCTTTAAAAATTTCTGAAACTTCAGGTAGAAGAACCAAAATACTGAGAACCTCAGAAAATCTCAAGCATTTTAAGTTCTCAGAAGTTTTGCAATTTCTGCTAAATTTGATTGTTGGCAGATATCGACAAACAAAAAACGACCCCCACAAATTAGCTGAAGCATCATCAAAAAAGTTTTCAGCCTGAACTAAGTTTAAATCACCGAAAAACCTAGTTTCGTGAAAAACGCAAAATTAAAAAATTTGAAGAAAACTTTGCTTTTTCCGTCTATATGTGGTTATTTTTGCTAATTTTGTGGGACAAAGCGTGATGTGGGATGAGGAATCCGGATCTAAGGTCGGTTTTAATTAATTCCTTGATTCACTAGTCGTTAATTTGCCGTTAATTAGTGTAGCCGATTTTTTATAAAACTGAAGAAGATATATTTCAACGGTGGAGTATCCGAATATAATGTCCAATTTAATTAACGGATTACAACTGATTAACGTATTTTCAAGAAAAGTTGAATTGATTCAGATCAGTAAGAAGAACGTGAATCTGAGGTCAAGTTCGATTAATTAATGGATTAATTCTAATTTAACAGTTAATTATAAAAAGGCCCAAAAATTCCGATAAAACATATTTCTATGTAATCATGGATGAAGCATCCTTAGAAACGAAATCATAAAAAATTATAAAAAACTTTTGACACCTTAATATCCGGAAAACCAGGTTTTTCACAGAGTTCTCGACCTTGGATGGTCCTGGTTTTTAAAGTATGGGGCTACTATATCATAACATAACTTTATTTATAAAAAATATGATAAAAAACATTTTTACCATATGGGTCTCCAAAAAAAGTAGTTTTTCGGAGACTTTCTGACCTTCGTTAGTTTGGACTTTTATAACATACCTAGAGGGGACCTTGATACACTGTTATACCGAAGAAAAAAATCCAAAAAAGAAATTTTTGGCTTGCAAAAGGGGTATCCTCTAACCTTGCCATACATAGACAGAAAAGAAAAACTAAGAGTTGATGATAGATGAAATAGTCACGCCAAGATCCGTAAAGACTTAACGGTTGAATCTGAATTGGAGAAAACTAACTTTTTTCTATCATAGCCTCACTTTTTAATCATATCCGTCGAGCAGTGAGATTTGCAGAGTAGATTAATAGAAGAAAACAAGAAATTCATCAAAATCAGACGAAAGCAAAGTCTAAAGGCTAGACATCGTAATCATTATTTTCGAGAAGATCAAAACGTATACTTGATCGTAAACTACTAGAAAGATAAACCTTGAACGAAGGTATAATCATAATGATATTCGTGTAATTCAAATCCTACTAATTATGAGCGCCTGATCTGACAAGAACGACGTGTAAAATCCAGTTTAAGACTTACGACATATACCTTAAATAAGGACTTAACATGCACCAAGAATAAGTTTCCAAACCTAAAACAAGGAGGACAGCTTAGTAGTAAATTTCATTAGACTGAAAAGTAAGAACCTTTTTTAGCTTTATCTAGAATTAGACTACATGTTTGTCTTACATATATATTAAGTGGAAGATGAGCAATTCCTAATTAATGGTGTGAAATAAGCAAAGTACTTTCAAGATATTACGTAGGTTTCCAAATTCTGAATATCTTGAATAGTTTGCTTCTGCTTAAGGTACTTGATATTAGAAAAAAAGCCTAACATTCTGTTCAGCGACAGTTTTTTTAATGTGATCTTGAAATAAATCTTAATATTCAGGCATGTTGTGTTCTTCTGTGAACAATTAGTTATACAGAACTTCCATCCTTTATCTTGTAGCTTGTTTCAACCGAGATAAAACATGACATGCAGCTATTCTTTTAACTATCCAATACTATTTAATCAGGTGAAATGGTTTCAGTTTTTTTCTATTTTTACAAAGAAGTAGTTCTAAGCATGTTTCAACAAAAAATTGATGTTTTGCTTTCATGCTGTATATAGAAATGATATACAATTTTCCCGCATACACAGTTCATTACTCAACTTTGGTTATTATTTTTGTAAGTGCATCTTAAAACCTAATTTTTATCTTTTTGAGATTTCCTAAGCTTATCGTTGGCTAATCAGATCTATTTTACATCATTTTCCGAAACTAAATTGAAAAATAAAGCTTTTTCAACCTTTTTGTGTGTTAACATAGACATGCACCAAACCCAAACTCAAACTCAAACTGCTTGGGAGTTTAGGTTTGGGTTTACGGTTGATACTATAGATAGATGTACTTGAATAATAGATCTTCTAGTTCAGGTCAGTATCTGTTTACTTTGTTTTATGAAACACGGACTGAAACGAGTGTTGAAGTGTTTAGGGGCAGAAATTTGCACCCACTACCTGTCCCCCTCCCTCACAGACCGTTACCGACATCGTAGCACACCACTATCGACACGGTACAAAGATCACTGACTACGTTTCTATAGTAGTAGAAAGAAGTTACAACGCATAGATAGACTCTTCTAGCAATGAGAAAAGGCCTCTTAGCAATAGGATCACTCAATGCATTCTAGACTGATCTAAATAATCATGATATCGTAAGGTTTTTACTGAGAACTGTAAGATATTTTCTCTGATTGTAATGATACGAAAGTAGGTATGTGAGCTTCACATTTTAGTCCTAAAGCAGCTGCAGCAACAAGATTGTTTTTTACAAAATCGATAGCATTGAATGTAGCGGTGTTGAGACTGCTTTTCGTCAGATTCACTGTGACAATACATTGCTTTGTAACAAATTAGTACATAAATTAATCAGGTCCTCTATTTATAATATGACGGGCTCTATCGTGTTTCACATTTTAATCCCGAAGGGATTACTCTAATGGATTTTTATCGCCAACCGATTTCTTACACATGAGGACCATCAAAATAAATGTCACTGTAATAGATGGAGTTAGAATAGATGGGATGGATCTTTATAATTTGTTAGGAACTGTTTCACGATGGGATGTATGACATATTTCACTTTATGTGATAGTTTTATGTATAAGTTTTTTTACTCTTTTTTTTCAAGTAGTACTTCCAATATTTCATACGATCTGTCACAGTGTATTTATAGTTCTTTACTGGCTATCTCGAAATGATGTGCAAGAATTATTATAAATTGTTTTGGAAGCCGTAGCAGTTATACCAAAGCCACAAGCTTCAAAAGGTCGCGAGGTACCTTGAGAGTTGTATGAAATCTTGTAACTCTTCGAAAGTCTCTCTAAAATCATGCAATTTTTGGAAAGCCTTCGAAGTCTTGACGCAACAAGCTCTGCTATTTCTACTTATGTGAACGGTGTGAATCGAAAAACAGACTTGATTACGCCGATTAACTCCATATTTCATGAGGCTTCATAAGAAATTGAGGAATCTGTAAGACCTCATCAGGCATGAAGATCGAAATCTCCATTCTTTCTTCCTAGTGGTAAGACTACAAAAACCATCGTTATTGAAAGTCATTCTTTCAAGATTTCGTTGAAACTCAGAATACTCTTTTAGTCCTTAGAGAATTCTGAAAGAGTTCACTAGACTGCTTAAACTGCTGGAATTGCAAGTCCTAAGTAGCCAATATTTCCTCTTACTGAGGGTAGTATTCATCATTATTTTGAATCCCTCGAGGTTTTTAGTAGAAATATCAACATAACTAACTGTGGAGGCGATCTTAAAATGTAGATATTCCATGCCTCGTGCCAGCAAGCAATCTTGAAAAGCTTGAGAGTAAACAGAAAACTTCATGACCTACTGTGCAACTGAAAAGTTTTGGATGTGTCTAATGTATCGTTATCTGGCTTCATGAGCTTTTAGGCAGCTCACTGACTGAATTTAGAAACTTCCTGGTGCTTCATACGACAAAAATGAGTAATTCCAAACAGGAAGATGGTGTTAACTCATGATCAACACTTTTTTTTGCAGGAGTTGGACTAACAGAGCAATAGCACGTTAGGACAGACAGGACGAAATTGAACATTAATTTGCTATTTGGCATGTAGAACTGGGGGGGGGGGGGGATTTAAGTTAACTTAATAGAAGTTAGAATGGAATGAGCTAGAATTCGGTGGTTGATGGGAGTCGTCATAGTGGGG
This sequence comes from Macrotrachela quadricornifera, assembly GCA_022393335.1. Classification (NCBI taxonomy): domain Eukaryota; kingdom Metazoa; phylum Rotifera; class Eurotatoria; order Philodinida; family Philodinidae; genus Macrotrachela; species Macrotrachela quadricornifera. The sequence continues at coordinate 15,793 of JAJEKB010017941.1, forward strand.
CTAATGTATTTATATCAGCTCCAATTTAACTTGTTAACTTTAGTAAACTGCGCAGTGGAATAGAACAAATCGAGAGTAAAACAGCGATTTCAACACTTTTAGGGAAAAGCTTCAGTTCTTTTTGCTTATGAGGTCGGACACAGTTTGATTCTGTGGATTGACGACTACAATATATTTCAAACTACTAAAGTTGCGATTGACGTAAAATTAGAGTGGAAATTATAGATCGAACAGTTTTCCCCAAACTGAATTCGGAGATAGGTAGAAAAGCAAGTAAAAGAGTGATAAAGTTGTATAAACTAGAAGAGACACAAAGAAGTCACTGATCTGTGTTGTAAAACCTCTCAGGACTTCACAAATGCTCCGTGTTCATGTAATCTATAGTTGAAGTCTTATTGAACGCACAATACGCAATGATGGAGCTCGATAGATCACAGACAACATCCGCTAATGGCTCTTGAAAAATGCCCGGTAATATTTTTAGATACACCCTAATTGTTATGGATGTAGACCTCCAGAGTTGATAATAGTTGAAGCATCATAATCAATCAGTGTGCAAGTAACACTTGCAGTGTCGTGTTCAGCAAAAAGACTATTCGTACCAATTTTAAGTACTTTTTGGAAAATCACGATTATACCTCGAGTAACACTTGGAAACTTACACATGGTATTTCTATTTAAAATACCGATAGCATCGTGAAATAGCGCCTAACAAATTATAAAGATCAACCCCATCTATTACAGTGACATTTATTTTGATGGTCCTTATGTGTAAGAAAGCAGTTGGAGATAAAAACAAAATAAACAGACACTGACCCGAACTAGAAGATCTATTATTCAAGTACATACATCTATAGGATCAATCGTAAGCCCAAACCCAAACTCAAACTCAATACCCAAACTCACCGAACCCAAACAGTTTGGGTTTGGCCCATGTCTATGTTAACATAACTTACTTCACTCGATCTAAGGGCAGACAAATTCACTTCAGATGAAATTTTTTCGAAACATTCTTTAACAACGTTAGGTTACAAACATAGATAACTGTTTCCCCTGTACAAGATTTTGGAAAATGGAATAGACTTTTCTTCGAATGTGTAAAATAGAACTATACTAATCATGTTGTTTTACAGAGTCACTCCCTCTTTGTACATCGGAAACTAATTATCTAATTGTGATTTCTAGTGAAATATAACCGAATCAAATCGTTTTCCAGGAAGTTTTCGAATATTTCCTGTCTTACAAAAGAAACCTATAAAAAAAGAGCCGATTTTAATTAAATAATATAAACACAGGACCGAATTACACTAAAAAAGAAAGCACAAAATCTAAAAAGTCGTAAATTTTCTTACAAGTCACAAAAAAGCTCTCTCAAATAAATGATATTCTGGCTGAAGCTAAGGTGTATTTTAATATCAGCAAGATTTCTCTTAAAGGTCAAGTAATGGCATCAGAAACAAACGATGTTAGTTCAAAGAAATCACGCCGGCGCAGAGAAACACAATGGTACTGGAAAGCAGATTCGAATGCATCATCAATCAGTGAACAGCAAGACTGGACAAGCTTCTCTGATGTTGAATCAATGATTCTCGAAGATGCATTTAAGAAAAATGATAAAACAATACCTGTGGAATTAGATAATTGGTGGATTGATTTAGCTAATTTTACTGCAACCAGCAAGGATGATAAAAATAAACACAGGTCAATAAAATCAATACCGATCGCTAACCATCAATATGAGCGTTTGAAAGAAGACAGGTTTTCCGGTGCACTATCTGCTAAACCTTTCAATGAGTGGACACATGGCGGATATTGGTTTATTAAACAATGGAAAGACACACAATCATCCGAAATTTCCGACCGCGAAATAGTTGAAAAGGCGGCAGATGGAATACTTATCGAGGGTAATCAAATAGGAAAACCAATAGAAGCAAAAAATCTAGCTGACGAATTGCGACAAGTCACAAAAGACGATAGACCCTCCATTTGTCAACGTGCACTGGAACTCTATACAATGGAAACATTTCTATACAAACTAGTGAATAAAACTCTAAGAGAAAATGATAGGACCAAAATAGACACACTCGGTCCATACTGCTACCTCGTATATTCTTCTTGGCATCTGACACGTGACAAAACAACCGACAAAGTTTACCGTGGCATAGAATTTGACGCATTTATGATTCAGCACTACAAAACAGCGATCGGTGAAAAGAAATGTTGGTTCGGATTTACTTCCACAAGCAAGGATCCTAAAATCGCCCAAAAATTTGGAAACAGCTTACTTATCATCGATATGTCGTTCGTCAGCGGTTTAGATCTCAGCAAAACCTCAGAGTTCCCATATGAAAAAGAAGTCCTACTTCCAGCAGGAACCAAGTTTCAAATCAATAAAGTGGAATATAATCCAGAAGAAAACAAACATCACATTCATATTCAACTGTTCCCACAAAACAATTTTTTACAACATCAACTTTCCACAATACACATGAAGACCGAAGTCAGCCTCGACAGCAAGAATCTCGATACTATTGACATCGAAATATTGAGCAATGCACTCAAAGTCAATCAAACTCTCACTGCACTTGATCTTCGAAGGAACCAAATATCCTCCGAAGGGGCTAAAGCACTTGCCGATGCATTGAAGGTGAATCAAACTCT
>JAJEKB010017941.1:18463-34046 GCA_022393335.1 Macrotrachela quadricornifera
ATCCGCCGAAGGAGCTAAAGCACTTGCCGATGCATTGAAGGTGAATCCAATTCTCACTATACTTAATCTTCGAGAGAACAAAATATCCTCCGAAGGAGCTAAAGCACTCGCCGATGCATTGAAGGTGAATCAAACTCTCACTACACTGGACCTGGAGAAGAACGGAATATTTGGGGAAGGGGCTATTGCGCTCGCGGATGCGTTGTACGTTAATAAGACGCTTAGTCGACTTGCTCTTAGGTCGAACATGCTGCTTGATAATGAGGCTGAAACATTGGCTGATGCTTTGAAAGTAAACGGAAGTATTGTTGAGCTTGATATTGGGGGAAACCGTATATCGGATAAGGGTGCGAAAGCGCTAGTTGATGCATTGAGGGTTAATAGAACTATTGTGGCGCTAAATCTCGAGCTCAACGAAGTTTATGATGTTGGCGTGTTGGATTGTGCGAGGGTTTGTGTGTGATTGAAAATTAATTGTAAATGAGACTAACTTGTAAGGTGCGAGTAATGAAAAGTTACAGCACTTCATTTTTCTAACTCATTTATACTTTTCGAAATACAGTTTTCGGCGCTGATCATGAATCTCACCTTATTTTTTCGTTTTGTCACATTCTTCAAAGAGTAAAATGCAAAAGAATATGAAGATGTTGATGTGCAGGATTGATCGTACTTCTGAAAATATCGATATCTTACACGTTTGTCTTGCATTCTTTTGGTTTTCGACAGCATTATTTTGGAATTGCTCATTTCAAATGGGGTCTAGAAAAGTTTTTTCGAACTGGATCACATATTATTTGTTTACCCGAAAAAGACGTGCTGGGTTCTAGCCCTTCTGATGCTGATACCTAATCTTAGAACTCTATCTAGTTTTTTGCCGCAGAATGATTAAGTTTTGTTTCTATCTAACCTGAACCGCCTTTGGACGGGCTACAAAAATATGCATGGCTTTTTTCAATATTCTCTTCTTATGGTGAGAAAACACGTATGAACCGTCAGAAAGAGTCTATTGTTGAAGAGTGCATATGAAGAATGGTCTCCTACGATGCAAAAAAGCCAATGCTCGGTGAAAAATAAGGCTATATTCGGAGTTAGCGTCTTAAATTGAATCGATCTAGGCATGTTTCAGAAGTTTCTGAAAACGTTTGTTTTTCCTTCAAAAATTTACCCGAGGTCCCCTCAGGGAGGGTGAGGGTGAAGGTGAGTATGAAATAATTAAACTACCATGTTCCAGAATTCTTCCTTATTCAAGGGGGGAATATCATCAGGTTGTGCAAAAATAAATCTGCATAATATAATATTAAATTTTCGAAATTTTTAAGATAAAAATTCCACATAATAAAATTATTATATTGTTATAGCAGATAGTCTATTATATCATATGCTGAGTATGAAATAATTTAACTACCACGTTCCGGAATTCTTCCTTATTCAAGGGAGAAGTATCATTAGGTGGTGTAAAAATAAATCTGCATAATATAATACTAAATTTTCTTGGATGAGATTCGCTACTATAATCTATAGATTTCACTGCAACAGCGCAGGTCATCAGATGGCTAAATATGATTTGAATGATTATAAAATAATCACAAAATCAATTTATATTTGTTATTTATTCTTAAAAAAGAAATATATAATGATAATTTCAAAAAGCATTAGAGTTTTTCGCTTTTAATTCATCATCTAAAAACAAGTAAACAAGTAACGCGAGTCCTACAGATTCGCTGACCCTTTTCGAAAAAAGAATTCAGTGTGATTATCATTCAAAAAAGTTTTCTTTTGAATCATCTTATATTTTAATCCTTTTGATTGCATGAAAGCTACGAAACAAAACATTCACTCTAGGGATGATCGTTTTATAGAAACATTCCTATATAGATTCAGATATAAATGACAAATAAATCTCAAAATCGGGTTCTTTGTCTTCGTTTAAGATTGATCATGTCCAATACAGATATATGACCATATTCACTAGTTTGGGACGCCCTATTTTCTAACCCTAAACTCTGACTTGTTTGAACAAAACGAAGAGACAAACATTCATGTCTTTTTAAGTGCAATATCTATCGTTATACGACTGTTTTCTTAAGAAAACGGAATTAGATACGGTTCAGATGTTTCAGTTTGTTCATCAAGTTCAATAGTATGATCAGGTGACGATTACTTCAAACCAAAATTCCGTGAAAAAATATCTGTTTTATGAAACTTGAGAATTCCGGACAGCTTAAAGTTTTTTTGGACGCAAAGCTTTTTATTGATATTAAATATGGCAATAGATACAGAAAAATAAAACAAAGGGAAGCAACGGAAATTATTGCCATTAAAAGCTGGAAATGAAAGAGAGAGACACATGACGATAGTCTTTTGTCCCGGTTTTGGTTTCGTGATGTTGTTCATGATTAAAGTGGATCGTGGTGTTGTGGTTGAATTTGCTGTTTGTGCATCTTGGAAAACAGTATAATGAAGAAGCTTCACTGCATATTGTGTATGTAGTGAAGTGAGAGGAATAAGTAAGAGATACATAGTTTGATTCGAATAATGTGATAGATTGCCTGCACTTCATATTGCATTTGTAGTGAGGATAGAAGAGCAAACAATTTCGTATATATATAGAAGAAGTTATAATGTTATAGTTTGACTTCGTTTCATATTGTGTAGGAAGTGAAGACATAAGTAAAAGAAATACGTTAATTGTTTTACATGAATAACGAGAAAGATTTGCTTCATTTTATATTGAATATGAAATGGAGCTACAGAAAATATAATATGTGAATAGATTAGATAGATAATATAAATGAATGACGTAACTTCATATTGAATATAAAGTTAGGACGAAAGAAATAGCTGAATACGTTTAGACTAACGAGCAGTAGTGTTGATCAGTGTTGTATTGAATATCATGTTGGTTGACATAATTGCTGGTTCATAGTAGGCGAATCATATATATAATTTTTTGTACAGATTCTATTGACCCAACAATAGTCTTCTTTCACGATGTTGCTATTATATAGATAATGGTAGGTGGTGCTTGTTTTTAAATTTTTTCTATTATATCCTGTAAATGATTCTTAAGCGTATTGTCGTTGTTAACCATCGCTGCTTGAATTGCTTTTTCCATTAGTGATGTTGCATAATCTTTAATTTTAGGCACATTACTGATGTTGTGAATGTAGTCTACTGATGTATATATGGGTAGACCGAGTGCAGCTCGAAGTGCTTTGTTTTGCATGATCTGCAATCGGTTCCATATTTTTTGATCAGCAGTCAGTAATACAGGATAACCATATATAATGACTGTGTGGACAATTGATTTGAAGATGTTTATCATCGTCTTCATATTGGGTTCGTATGCTGTTCTCGACAAATATCTAAGAAGACTGATCCGAGGACCAATCTTACTTTCGATATGGTCGAGATGTTTTCGCCATTTTAGTTGTTTATCCATGATTATACCCAAGTATCTTGTATGATCCAGTGGTTTAATGGTTGTGTTGCTAACTGTTATCTCCACTGGATGCTTGTACTTCTTCCTTGGGTGTAAGCTGAAATGGACCAGCTCTGTTTTTGTTGGTTGAAGTTGGAGCTTCCATGACTGGCACCAACTTTCAAATGCATCTATGGATTGTTGCAATCTGGAAGATAGAGTGGTCATGGAACATCCAGATGTCCATAGAGCAGTATCGTCGGCGAATAACCCATGTTCAGTATGGGTCGGTAGTCCATTCATCGAATCTGCCGTGTAGATGATGTATAATAGTGGTGATAACGGAGATCCTTGTGGAGTACCGCTCATAAGATTAAATGGACGTGATAATACATTTTCAATTTCAATTGCCGCAGTTCTATTATTTAAGAATGAGATCAGATATTGGACGATGTATCGAGGAAGCCGTAGATCATTAAGTTTGTAAATTAGACCATCATGCCATACCGAGTCAAAAGGGTCCTGTGAAGTGAACCAAACTTTTGTGAACCAAAGTGCGCTACTATCGATGTGTTTTAAAACTCAATACATTGACAGTAGCGCACTTTGGTTCACAAAAGTTTGGTTCACTTCACAGGACCAGTCAAAAGCCGCTTTAATATCGAAAAGTACGACAGCCGAGTGGAGCCTACGACGATCACGCCTAAGGTGACCATCGGCATATCGTTCTAATCTTACAATATTGTAGATTGTGCTTTTGCCTGGTCTGAAGCCTGCCTGATGTTGTGGTAAGATATTTCGTCGATTAAGTTCAATCATTAGACGTTGCTTGATTATTTTCTCCAGTAGTTTGCCGAGGCAACTAAGGAGACTAATCGGCCGATAACTTGACGGATGTTGCTTGTCTTTTTTCGGCTTTAATAGAAGAATAATGTTTGCCTGTTTCCACCGTTCTGGAATATAGCCCTTCTTCAGAATCAGATTGTACAGATTGGTTAGATGCTGGACAAGTAATTCTGAATAGTTCTTAAGACACCTGTTGTGAATATTGTCTGGACCAGTGGAGCTGTTTCGAAGCTGCTTAAGATGAGATTTAACTTCTTTAGCAGTGATTGGCTTCCATCTGGTTTTGTTCGAATTGGCTATATATCCATTTTTAATGATGCTTGCTTGACGAGTTACTTGATCATGAAATGGCAATGTATCAGTAGATTGAAAGTAGACTTCATTTTGGAAATAATCTGCAAATAGGTCTGCCTTCTCTCTATCTGATGTTGCTGTGATGTTGTTGTATTTCATGACGTTTGAATAGGATTGCTTGATTCGTTTGTTGTAGAACTTGCGCACCGTTCGCCAAACAGCATCTGAATACATTTTCTTCTGACATAATGAAGACATTAACTCGTTAAAGTTGTGTCTTCTATCATTTCTAAGTGAGTTTGTCAATAAGATCTTGGAGTTATAATAGTGGTGTTTGTCCATATGATCTCCAGTCTTCTTCCATCTTCTATATGCTTGATGTTTTAATTTTATCAAGTTTTTGGATGCCTCACTTGGTGAATATGATGTATTCTTTTGTTTAACTAGTGGAATGGCTTCTTTCGTTGCTACCAATATGGAGTTGGTAATAAACGACGTATATTCTTCTATATCTAATGATGAATCTAATCGACGATTACTGTCCCATATTATCAGTTGTTGGTCTAATTTACTTCTAAATAATGGCCATTTTGCTGCTTTAAACTTGAATGGTAATCTTGGAGACGGTGGTCTTGGTTCCGCTCCATCTGAGATGTCGAAGGTTAATGGTTTGTGTCCGCATGATGTACCGATTGGCGGGTGTGTTTCAATATTTGATATGAACGATAAAAGTGGCTGACTGCCTAAGATCCAGTCAAGCTTGACTTCATAATCGTTTTTCTCAAATGTTGGAATATCATCATCGACACCTTCGATGAAACCTTCTTTAAACAATTCTTGCAGCTGTCTTCCTCTTACATTTGACCTTACTGATCCCATTTGATGTAATGTTGCATTAAGGTCGCCTGCGATAATGCAGTTGTTGTTGATGTTATATAGCTCGTGAAAAACATTGATATCAATTTTTGCTGTTGGTGGAACATAAATGGAGGATATCAGTATTGATTTGAAATTTTTCGTTTCAATCTCCACTGCTATAACTTCATTCTTGTGTGTTGTTGTCTTGTTCAGCATTTCTCGACATTTAATATGATGTTTCACTGCTAATAATACTCCACCACCGGACTTTCCTACTCGATCATTTCTGTAAATGTTGTAACCCAATAGAGAGAACATGCGCTCCTTCTTCAGGTTAGTTTCATTCACAGAGATGACGTCGTATTTGGAGAATCTGGCTAAGAGTTCGTCTTTGTGTTTAATGATGGTGTTAATATTAATGTGACATAATGTGATCATCGTTGTTATTTGACTTTAAATCTTTGTTGTCTACTGTCGATGATTCTAATGAGCTGTTGGGAGAACGTGTTCTCTTTGCTGGCTTCGTTGTGGCTTTTTGTTTTCGTGGTGGTTTCATAACGATGTCACTTTCGATTGTTGTTGTTTTAGCTGATGTGTTGTTTGATGCTATGGTTGATGTGGTTGCAATATCACTTGGTGTATTTAATGTGTTCATGTTTTGAAGATTCGTTTTGCTTTGCTCTGATCTTTGCTTTTGCATTTTCTTCATATGCTTCGCAACTTGACTTTCTTCTTCAGATGAATCAGAGTCAAGTGTTTCATAATCATCTTTAACAATCTTGTCTTTAGTTAAGATTGATTTTTCTAATTTGATGATTCTCTGTTGAAGTGATTTGAATAGCCGCGTTGCAGTTTCTTCGATAATCTTTTCCATTTTACTTGTTAAAGCATTAACTAATTCTTCAAGCATATCATTTTGTAAGTGGTCATGTTGTCGTTGGTATGAGCTTGGTAATGATGGAAATTCATTCGGATTGTTTAATGCTGGCACCGTTGACGGTAATTTATTTGTTGACGAATATTGATTGACCAGATTAAGCAATCGCTTTTCTTGCTCTTGATATTTTGGACAAGTATTTGATGTAGCTAAGTGTGCACCATTACAATTTGTACATTTTAGTAAGTCGGCAGCAGCAGTACAGTGTTCTACTCGGTGATTACCACCGCATCGAGCACATAACTGGTCCTTCGACTTACAGTACTTTGCAACATGGTTGTATTTGAGGCATAAGTAGCATAGGACCGGTTTGGTGTTCTGTGATGCTGGTTCTGCTGTGAAATGCATAGAATCCACTTGTAGACCAGTATGTATAAATGTATTACGATTTTGTGGGTCGTAAAATGTTATTTTAACTGTTGTGGTCGGCTTATTTTGTTCTCTATTAGTAAGTCGGACAACATCAATAGCATTAAGTCCCACATCCTTTAATGCTTCAGTTATTCGACTTTCTGGAATTTCTAAGTCGACTCTTTTAACAAAAGCGACTTTTTCAGTGTCTTGTACTCTCTGAATAGAACGAGGTACATATATCTTACTTGATGCCTGACCATTTGTTGCAAGAATTGGTGTTAACTCATTTAATATACGATTAAATGAACTCACATCACTTGCGTATAATGTAAAACTGCCTGATCTACTAAGTTGGATATTAGCAATTTTGATGTCCTTGAGTTGTTCCTTGATCAGGTCGTTCAGTTGCATTTTGTTCAATTTTACACCTTCAACTATCAGAGGAGCAATTGAGAACTTTGATTGGTTGGCCTTGCCAGCCAATGTATTAATGCCAGCTGTAGTATAATTAGTCAATTGTGTTGTTGTTGGCCTTTGTGTCTGCGTTGCCGGCCTTTGTGCTTTGTCATTCGGAAGACTAGTCCGTTTGGCTGCACCACCCCCACCTCCTTTCTTTGGAGGCATTTATCCAACAAAAGAAAGTTTACCAGTGAATGAATATAAAATGACGTAATTTAATAAATAGATAAATAAATAAATAAATATCTAATTAACTTTAAAAGTTAATTAGGTCACCAAATGATCCAAACCAAATAATACTTTGAAAATTCAATCACCTAATCACAATATACAACAGGTAAACCAGGTAAAATAAGTTCTACTAATAGTGTATACAAGAAATCGTAAGATTCAAATACAGTAGAATTTTTTTCCAAAGAAGACGAAAAAACGCGACCGATCGCTAGCTCGTCAAAATGTGAATTGCTTAAAGTTTTAGGACGACACGACTTCATATCTATTTCTGCTTACCCAGGTCGAGCGTTACCAGCTTCGTAAATGATCGTATACGACCATATACGAGAAAAATACGGCTGTTTATGACCGTATTTCGTTATATTACCTGAGGCTGTATTACGATCGTATAATGTCGTAACCGTATACGGAGAAAAACGGAACAAAACGGAGATCGTATACGACTTCTATATACGACGATAGTAAACAGTCGTTTTTTTCTCCGTAAATAACCGTATTTTTCCGTATACGACACGCAGATATATGATCGTAATACGGCCTCATGTAAATCGTCGTGTTTTCCCGTACACGATTGTTTAGGACCGTGCTTGTTTGATCTGAGTACGCTACATTAAGCAAATAACACTAAGTATTCCCAACTCCTTTACTGAATATACTCTGTTACATAAAATGTCTAATAAAGAATTATTTTTGCTCAAAAATCGAGTTATTTGAGAATCTATTAAGACATTTCAAATCTCACTTAATGCACTTATGATAAAGTTTTTAAATCAACAACTAGTCGTTCGTCGGCCTCCCTGTGGTCGGCCACTGACGACTAGCCGTTTCCATATTTAACGCCACTATATTGGCCGATATTAGTTCAGCTTTGAAGCTAATAAATGCACCTCGTTTAATTTCTTCCAAAAAACTACTGGGTATTGGTGAATACACTCGTTAAGAAGACACTAAAAAAGGAGAACTATTTGAGAATTGCTGCAAATAGAGTACAATATATTGTAGTCTACAAAAGAGCTTCGTCTATTTTGGAATATACTTTTACAGGTGATATCTATGGAGGCTCAACAACAGAACTTCAAACATTCGCTTCATTTTTTACATGTTTTTATATATATTTCACTCAAAGATCCAACATATAGTAATCAATAAAGAAAACTATTTATATTAGAATCAATATCGAACATAGATTTGTGATCCTTGAATATCCATGAGTCAAGCTTACAACAGCAAGTAGTTCGTTAAAGAAAGCTAAGAAATAGATCGCAAACGTTTTTACTGACCTCGGACTCGAGTTTTCCGTGTTTGATAACGATAAGTTGAGTTTCACTAGAAACGATTTGCTTATTTAGCATTATTTAAAATGTAGCAATATTGAAAAACTAACTCGACATTTGGATTTTTCATTATCGATTGTTTTTGGTGCAGTATTACTGAGGACAGTTTACATTATTTACTACTAATTATTTGGCAAACCAACTGAGTTTTCATTTATTGATCCTCGACTATCTTCGATCAAATTTCTTAGGAAAAAAAGTAAAATTAATTACTAATTGCTTGATAACTTATTACTAACCACAAATTTGACTTCAGATGCGAATTCTTTACCCTCCATTACTCTTCATATAGTTTTCAACTAAAATATTACAATCTTTTGATATTAATTTTCTTCCATTAATTAACATTCTAAACATTTATGTAATTTTTATTCACGTTTTCATTTAATGTTGTAAATCTTGTGTACTTGTTTGATATTGACGTATCGTCGACGTTGAAATATTACTTTTGTTGCTGCTGCGATTTCAATATTTGTTAGAGTTTGTGTTAATTCTTGTTGGCGTCTATGGTAAATGTACTTGAACATAAAGACGATGTATTTTACGTTCTAATGTTTGATGATGGTTAAAAAAAAGAGAAAGAGATATTGAAATTAATGGTAAACATTTAATAAAAATAAAGCTCAATTTCACGTATTAATTGTTCTTCTTGTTCAAGTCTAAAAACTAAGGAAAATGAAAAAAAGATGATTTTATATTTATTTACTTATTTATTTAGTAGAATACTACTATTCGATAATATCTTGTAATCTATTTCCTCTAAATGTCGTTGAATTATCCATTTTCTTGTAACATATTTTCAAGTTCCATTTTATGTGTTTGAACCCATCGTAAATTGTTTGGAAAGCAAAATAAATACTTCACTTCATCTAATTCGATTAAAGCTTTATTGTTACATGAACAAGACTTGATTCTTGTTGAAAAATTTGTAAATGTTGTTCTATTGCTTACATTTGTAATGTGCGTGACCCAATTTCAGTTTTCATACGATGTATTTCTTCTTGTTTTTGCATTAATTCTTTATCTTGTTATATTATTTGTAATAGTGGTTTGATTCTTGTAAATAAATATCATATTTTCCAATTAGGAATTTTGATTAATGTACGACCATTACGTTGTATAAGATGGGTTGTATTTAATTGTTAAAGACGTCGTTGATATTTTATTTAAATAAATATTTAATTTACTTTGGAATAAGTATATCTAAACGAACGAAAATTTTTGTCGAGCCAACTTAATAAAGATTTTCATATAGATGAAGTTCTTTTATCTAAGTTAAAAAAAATCGTTTTCATATAGATGATTTATAGAGATGAAATAGTTACCAGTTTTTGTAATGCAGCTTTACCATCCATGAAATATTTTGCTATAATATTTGGACAGAGAATTTCATAACTGAATAAAAAATATTTTCAAATGTTACAGATCATCTCAAGAATAGATTTCATTGCAAAAGAAAAGACAGTAAAGAAGATCTTTTAAAGACAAAAAAAGAACTATAATAATTGCGAATCGTATTTTTCATCTAAAATAACGAGTTTACGATGAAAAAATATTTTCTTGAATATACATGAATAATAGAAGTATAGACATTTCTAATACAAATAAAAGTTTAATATGAATGATATAAAGTGTTTAGATACTGTATAATTTTTTTAAATAGATTCTTAAATACATGTAATTACAGATTATTAGAAGCATTATCGACTGTATTCAGTTGCAAATTTCATCAATTGATCAAAAAGAGTTATCGTAACAAACCATTCATGGATGCATTAAATAATCTTTTTTTTACATAATGATTTTGTTTCATTTACATTTCAATCAAAACTGAATATGTTACCATGATATCTGTAATGCCGATAACATTAAATAATAGGTGATCATCTAATTTGATCATTAGAATAGTAGTATTATTCTTTTATTCATTCAAAAATGGAGATCCAACTATCTATATGAAATAAAGGATATATTTTATATTCAGCAATGATTAAGAGATTCTGTAGAATACCATTCCTAACTAATAGTAAGATAACTAACAGAATATTATCATTTGACAATGTATTTTGGATTAAATTTTTTAAATTTTGATCTCTTTTCATTAAAAATTATGAGCAATCTTGTTTAATTATTTCATTGAACTAATTCTCTAACAAACAATTATTTAAAACATCCAAGAAACTTCTTCACTTCTGCATATATATGAGCAGAGATTTTAGTGGTCGTCCACAAGTCCTTGTTGAAGATAACCCTCTACAATCTCCTTAAAAGATTCTATTCATTTTTACTTATTTTCTTTGTATCTACACATTTTTATCTAATCAGCTATGTTTATATAACTTGTTTTTCTTGTGACATCATTATAGATCTCATTTGGAAAAATGAATACTTGGATTCATTCAATCATCAATATGTTCTTTAATAATAATCAAATTTGTTGCATAATGATGCATTAATTAGATAATTTATTTGGTATTCGCTTGACAAAGCAATATAATCAAGCGATTTATTTAAGTAGTCGAAATTTCCAAGATTTGCAACAATCTATTTCTATCACAATTTTCCATTACGCAAAAATATAATCTAGCGCCATCTATTTGTCTTCTTAAAATGATCACTAAAATATCTAGCACAAAATACTATTCATATTACGCTGGTTTTGAATATATATAAATCTTAATATAAGTTCCGCTGATGAAAAACCTTTACAGTACATTTAAAAATAGCCACTAGAAAACAGCTGCCTTCGATATATCATAGATCAAGATACCTTATATGTTCTTTGTATTTACTATTATATAGTAAATCACTCTTCGATCGATACGTGACTTTCTTTCATTCGACCATAACACTAACGATAATCATTGTCTTGTTCCTATGAGATATTTTTAATTAATATATAATTCATTATTCATTACTCTTTTCAGATTCACTTTGTACAATAGCATCGAAATGTCTTGCTGATCAATTAAGAGAAGTGGAAGTCTTTCTATAACAATATTTTGTCATTTTAAATTGAAAATATCTTTTTCATTTTAGGCAAACAAAAGTAAGAATACCAATGTCACTACTATTTTGACAACTGCGACAGTGCCCGCAGTGAGCTTAACTGCGGCGTAGTTGCGTTCGCATCTGTGACGCAGTCGTCGTAGTTTTGACTGACGCATGGGTGTATAAAAGGAACTATCACAAGCATTCTATCTCATTTTAACTTTTTACAAGGAGAAAGATACATCATTTTTTTTAAAAAAGAAATCAAAGCTATGTTGTATTGAATTATGAATTAATTAATGATTACTAATTTATCAATAATTTATTATTAAATTATTAAATTTTATTAATTCATTTAATTTCTATTAATTTATTAATTTATTAGTTTATTAAATTTTATTAGCTTATTAGTTTTATTAATTTTTATTAACTTATCAATTATTTAAATTTATTTCTTAATTTTTTATTTACTTAGAAAATGCTGATATTGACTGGGCGTCTTCTATTACAAATGCGATTTTTTTATCGCAGTTGTGGCGTAACTGCGGCGCAGTTTGACCGCAGTTGAACACATGGGTACATTTTATTATTCATGTCAAAACAAATTGAATGTATTCAATTTTATTTATGACAAATGCATGCAGGAATTATATTCTTGTTTTGAATGTTAAGAAATTTCGCCAAATATATTGACCCTTCCTTGTTTTCCTATTGATTCTTTTCGCGAATAAATAGAACAATAACCCTTCGATCATTGAGCATCTGTTTGATTTTTTTCATTCGATCGATCACTTTTCCATTGTTGACTAGCCATTATCGATTGACTCAGAGGATACGATAGCCAATATTTATTATAAGAGCTGAACTATATATATGAACAATTGGACATATATAAAAACATTTTTTTTTGTCATCTTACTTAGTATCCTACAATGGCTATCGATCCGGTATGTAATAATATAGTTTATAAAATATAAAAGCTATGCCTTTTCTTAAATAACATCTTGTAAAAGTTTCGTTTAATTTTCTTTACGGGTTTTAAATTTAATTCATAGTCTTTTTCTTTTTAATTTAGATGGACAAATTAATCTAGCTAGAAATAGCCTTGCTCAAGGTGTACCTCACACATTAGAGGAGCTCGATGCCTTAATCGAGAAAATTACTCGGCGAGCTCTTCTCAATTCCAAACTTCAGCGAGTTAGAGATGGTGAGTTATTAATGTGTGGTTTGCTTATTTTGTTATGTGTTTTATCTCGACATTTAGACGTAGCTTCCTAATTGCAGCCACAGATTAAACCAATTAGCAGGCCGACAGTGAGGGTGAGGGCGAAAAAAGGTGTGATTTTTGGTCGCAATTCGGACGTAGCCCATTTAGAACGTAACCGTCTTCGTGATGGTGTTAATCAACATCAATGAAGATTTCCTTTTTTTTAATTTCTGCTGTTCATAAAAGTTTTGTGATTTTCCTGTTAGTCCACGATAGTTTTGGTGATTTTTCTCATACATTATGTTCTCATTGTTTTGATGGTTTTTTTCTGTTATATTCTGTTGATAGACCATGATATTTTGATGATTCTATTGTGTTCTGTTATGAAGGGGTCAGTGGTTGTGATTTTTTTATTTTGATGATCACTGTTTGTTCTATTTAATAAGGAAAAAAAACATTACTTTTGCAATTAAGAAAATAACATCAACGAAGAGAGTTAACGATGTACGCTATCAAAAACAAAGCATATGTCATAGTAAATTGTAATACGAACCAGATACAAGTTTATCTATGCATGATCATATCATTGTTTATATCAAGTTTAATTAACAAAATCAAATTTATGTGTTGGACAACAACTTTATGATGGGAAACGGTCAGTTGCTTGCAGGACAATTGCTCGTCGGACAGTTGCGCGCGGACACTTGCTCACTAGGACAGTTACTCGCTAGGGCATTTGCTCGTATGGATATTTACTCGAAAGGATATATACTCGTTGGGACACTTGCTCGTTATGACGTTTGATCGCAAATGTGATAATAAATCAATTGTCATTAATAGAATTCAGAACTAAAGTAATACAATTAATTAAATTGTATGTGTTGACAATTGATGATCATTATCGTTATAATGATTAGTCATATACAATCACTATAATCGTATAAAAGTGGTGCCAGTTGCACAATAGAGCACTTAAAAAACAGTCATGTCAGTTACTCTTTCAACAACTTCGAAAAATGCTCCTCTGCTTATTCATGGTGGATCTTCTTATATTATTGATCGACGAACCGACAAGAAGATATTGTGGAAATGCGAATATTTCAGAAAATTTAAATGTCGTGAACGATTACATACTGATTTAAATAATATATTTATTAAAATCGTAGATGATCATGAAAATCACACTGGTGACCCACGCTCTGAATTAATTCGAATATATTATGATCGATTACGACAAGAATCTTTAATAAATCAAACCAATCCACGCAACATTTTAACACAAGCAAATATTGGCGTTCAAGATGAAATTCGTGTTCAATTAACAAGTAATAATAACTTAAAAAGAAATGTTCGTCGTTGGCGACAAGAAACCAACACAGCAACAATACCATTAAATATTAATTTTCCAGTCATTCCAGACAAATATTATTGAACAACACGTGATACAATATTTCTTCGTAAAGATTCTGGTCCAACTTCTGATCGAATGTTAATTTTTTTACTGATGAACAACGAAATATTATGGAAAATGCCACAGTAAGCTTTTGCAAAATACCTATAAATTATTCAACTTTT
Source organism: Macrotrachela quadricornifera (assembly GCA_022393335.1). Taxonomy (NCBI): domain Eukaryota; kingdom Metazoa; phylum Rotifera; class Eurotatoria; order Philodinida; family Philodinidae; genus Macrotrachela; species Macrotrachela quadricornifera. The sequence continues at coordinate 32,974 of JAJEKB010017941.1, forward strand.
TCTTTTCACAAGATTTCTTTATAGACGGAACATTTAAAGTTGTTTCGGAAATTTTTTTTCAACTTTTTGTAATTCATGCTCTTTATCGTGATCACATATTTCCAGTATTATTTGTCCTTCTACCTGGCAAAAGCGGCTAAGTTTATGAAAAAATGATGAATTTTATAATGCAATTAGTTCCTGGATGGTCTCCTCATCACATGATGATGGACTTCAAGAAAGCAGCAATGAATATGATAAGTGGCCATTTTCCTACGATCGAACCTAGCGGATGCTTCTTTCATCTAAGTCAAAGTCTTCTACGATTTTTACAAGTGAGCTCAATCTAAATAACTAATATTATATGTACGTTCTTTACATCTTTGTATTTAGAATAATGGCCTAAAAAAACTATGAAACTGATCTTACATTTGCAAATAATATTCACAAGATATTAGCTTTATCTTTTCTTGAACCCAATCAAGTTATCCATGGTTTCGAACATTTATGTACGGATCTTGGTGATGAATATCAACCAGTTCTCGATTATATGGAAGATATTTATATCGGTCGACTCCGTGGACGTTGAAGACGTACACCAACATTTCCTATTCATTTTGGAACATGGTAGCATGTGTGAAGAATAATATGCATCGTACAAACAATAATATTGAGGCCTGGCATAGAAAACTAAACTGTGCATTTCAATGTACTCATCCAAAGTTATGCACATTTATGAATAAATTAATTAAAGAAGAGAACAATATACACTCGGATATTATTAATGCTATGTCTGGTCGTGAACCACCAAAGCGGCGAAATGAATCAATGAACAAAAGACTATATAATTTAGTTCAAAATCCACATTCAGATGTTCAGGATCAATTAAAACGCATTGGACGTTTATTCTCTTTCTCGTAGAGAAGAGTCTTAGAAACATAAATTGTTTGCTTGATTGATTGATTGTATGTCCGCAGGGTCAAAAGAACATCCTATAAGATTTCAAGTCCGAAACAGGTGTTTTTCGACCTACTGATGACATCTCGGTGGTGGATATCGAATACCATCGTAAATGATGATGGTACATGCATTGA